>JANHFX010010068.1:0-70805 GCA_027560015.1 Chloroceryle amazona | reverse complement strand
GCCGCCGCCATGAACATCTTCCGCCTCACCGGGGACTTGTCCCACCTGGCGGCCATCATTATCCTGCTGCTGAAGATCTGGAAGAGCCGCTCCTGCGCGGGTGCGTGCGGAAGGCTGCTGGGCGGGCGAGGGGAGGGCGGGAAGCGCGAGCCGCGGATGGCCTCTGCTGGGAGCCGCCGCTCACTGCAGCCGCCCGAAACCGGGAGGCGGGAGGCCAAGGCAAGCGCCTGCCACGCTGGTTTCTGCGCAAACCTTTTAGCCAGACGCCCCTCGTTTTGTTTTATTTTGTATCAACACTAGTGTGGGAAGCAGAACTAGGGCAGCATCCTGGGTTCAGTTGTGACACTCTGCTGCAAGAGGGATATTGAGGGGCTGGAGCATGTCCAGTGAAGGGCAAAGGAGCTGGGGAAGGGGCTTGAGCACAAGGGTGGTGAGGAGCAGCTGTGGGACCTGGGCTTGTGGAGCCTGGAGCAAAGGAGGCTCAGGGGAGACCTTCTGGCTCTGACAGCTCCTAGCAGGAGGTTGGAGCCAGAGGGGCTCAGGATTTGCTCCCAAGGAACAAACAGGACAAGAGGAAATGGCCTTAAGTTACTCCAGGAGAGATTTAGGTTGCATGTTAGGAAAAATGTCTTAAAAGGGTTGTCAAGGGCTGGCCCAGGCTGCCCAGGACAGTGGTGGAGTCTCCAACCCTGGAGATATTGAAAAACTGTGTAGATGTGGTGCTGCAGGACATGGTTTAACGGTGGACTTGGCTTTGCTGGGTTAACAGTTGGACTTGATGATCTTAAAGGTCTTTTCCAAGCCACACAATTTTATGATTTTTGTTTTCTTCACACAGACCCCACAGGAGCTGCTGCTCCAGAGAGCCACACGCTTTTGCTTCCCTCGCACTCCAGCCCTGTTGAAGGCAGGCAGCCACCCAAAGGCATCTGCCAGCACAACTGCCTGCAGACTCTGCTGAGGAACCAGATGCAGCAGGGAAAGGGGAAAGAAAAGAAAAAAGGGAAAAAATCCCTTCCATGGCTTGGCATCTGTGCAGCACGCGTGCCAAGTGGTGCAGGAACAGGGGGAGAGGAAGCAGCGGCAGGCTGGGGGCTATTTGGCACCCCCACAGCCCACAAACGGTTTGGGTTTGAGCTAAGAAACGAGCAACGTGTGCTAATGTAAAGTGTGTGTTTCTTGAAATTTGAAAATCCTGTGTTGAAATTAAAAAAATGCCAACCAGTCGATTCTGCGGGCTGAGTTCATCAGAGTCAAAATGCTCCTAATAAAGGGGGGGTCTTTCTGCATACAGGTTTCATGGGGTGCTGTTCCAAGGAGGATCCCCCACCTCTTATTTCTGTAGGTGTTGAAGGTGTCCTGGGACCGTTCAGCACCAACAATCAGCTCGTACAGCTAACAACACACTTGATTGTTTAATGTTCAAGCCTGTACAAGCTGCTTGAAGCAAGATATAAAGCAGGTGTTAGAAGCCTCTGGAAAGTTTGCTGTCAATTACTGCAATTTCCTCTTCCCAACAAAGACTTAAAAGCTGAATGATTTTTTTTTTCAGTTATGTAAATGCATTTTTTCCATAAATACTTATTTTGCAGCATTAAAAAAAAAAAAGCCTGTGGGGGCTGGTGTATCTAGTTAGGGACTGATCTAATCCCACTCACACCGCTGAGGTCACGGAGGTATTTGGGCTGGTGGTGGCTTGGGTCAGCTTGGAGGGTGAGTGTCAAAGGCTGCCATCCCACTGTGGGTTTGAGTGCTCCTGGGGCAGTTTGCAGGGCACTTCTTCACCCCTCATGCACTCTCTGCTCTCTGGTGGCAGTGGGGTTGGGACAAGATGTGTTTTTTAATTTTGCAAAATCATAATTGAATCAGAATTGTCTCACTGCTACTGATCTATCAGGAGAGAACTTTCAACCTTGCCCTCAAATTTGAGTGGAGTAGATATTCACCAAAGCCATGAAGACTAATCCATTGCTTTTTGTTTCTGAAAAGCTGGAGGTTTATGCAGCTTCTGGACTGTTCTAAAGCTCCTTTGCAGACACGGCTGGCTGTGAGTTTCTCCTCTTCACTGCAAAGGCTGTGTGCTGGGGAATAGAAATGCAAAGTGTGAGACTGGGAAGGCTGGCCTTAAACTTCTCTCCCAAACTGGTGGATGTCTGGTGGCTTCAGTAGATGATGATGCCAGCCACTGGCAATGTGCTTTGGGGAGGGAAATCTAAGGGAAACTATGGGGTGTGCTGCTTTTACAAGGCACCTTAAAAAATCTTTGGAGAACAAGAAAGTGGTGATGATTTTGTTTCCATATCTCATTAGTTACCATGGGTGACTTTTAGTAGATTAAGCTAATCATTTCTAGGAATGCTTTTTTTTTAATGCAGCCTTTAAAAACATTCAAGCATTTTATTTTTTTTTTTCCCAGTGCATTCGAGTACCTAAAGTTTAGCAACCTCTGGATGTATTTACTTGCATATGCTTAAGCTGAAAACTCCCTCAGTGCAATTTAAACCCATTCCTTGGACAACTTGATCCTGTGTTACCCCATTACCTTGCCCCAGACTGTGCTGAAGAGCTGTGCATGGGTAGGAAGCTGCACCAGATCTCCAGGAGCATTGTTTCAAATCTTCCTGCATTCACTGACTTTCTAGGTTGCTTGTTAAAATTGACTTGTGCCTGCCTGTGTTTTCCTGCCACATCAAGGCTTTGGCAAGCTGGGGCCACCAGCCGAGTGTGAAGCACTTGGATGCTGTCGTGACAAGGACTATGTTTGTGCCCAGGGAGCACAACGTTTAGGGAGAGCTCTAGCCCCGCAAAGCAGATGTGCTGAAGAACGCATCATGTATGAGTCTCTTTTAAGTGCCCCCAAAATTTCCTGAAGAAATTGCCAGTATCTCGCTAGCGATCAAGGCCTCCTGTGGGGGCTGCTCCAAAGCATTGCCGAGCTTGGCTCACTCTCTGCTCCCTAAGTTAGCCAGGGAATGACTTCCAGAGCCCCGCTGTGTTGCTTCTGCTCTTGCATTTGCAGGAATAGCAGCAAGAATAAAGGATCCACTGAGGGCTGCTAAACATGGACTTAACCCCTTGGGAGGGGTCCGAGCTACAAGTCACTGCAAGGTGGGAGACCTCGGAAAAGAAATATCGAAGCCCTCCCCCTAGGAAAGTGCAGCTGTGGGAAAGAACAGCAGTCAGGGGACACCATCAGAGGGGCAGCACCCGGTTTGGGTGCTGGTGTTGGGCTGTGGGCTGTGTGGGTTTGCATGTGGCCTTGCTGGGCAGGTCCCACTGCAGAACTGGGCATCAGCATTGCAGCAGCAACAAAGATTTCATTCAGTGGAATCGGGATGGGCTCTCTGGGACACTGAATCTGTAGTATATAAAGATCACGGCTGATGTCTCAAATTCCAGGGAGCTGGAGTGGTGGTTTTTGTTGTTTGTTTGGTTTTTTTTTTTTAAATAATATGATCTCTATAGTCTAAGATTTTAGAGAATCCGAGGGTTTCATTTTAATTTCCCCCTCTTTCCTGTAGGACTGATGCTGCTGTACATGCATAATGACACAGAAAGCCTAGAGGATAGTTTTACCGTGCAGCTGACAGATGGCAAGCGCACAGTCCAAGGGACACTTTACATCTACATCATGCCAGTCAACGATGAAATCCCTCATCTTTCCAGGTTAGCTAAGTGACATTCAGTTCATAAAGGCTTACAAAGAAAAAAAATAGAAAGCAATGGAAGCAACCCATCTCCCCACCAGCATCTCCAAGCCCACCCACAGTCCGGATGAGATCCTGCTTTCATTTCATGTGTTACCCCTGAAAGCTGCTTCACAGCAAGGCTGTGCATGCTGCTGCCTGGTGCAGGACCATGACAAGCCACACAACACCATCCAGCAAAAACCATTCATGCAGAAATAGCTGGTTTGTGGTCTCCAGGCAGAAGCTTGTTTGTATTTGAGTTAATGGCAAAATTCTCATTTTCTTCAATTAGGCCAGAGTTGCTCCTTTTCCACACTCTACAACACTCTCCCACTTCTTTATTCCCTCCTGTGTGTTTTCTCCATTCTCTTTAATCTATTTTTAACAATGAATCTTGTTGGGAAGCACACAGTTTGTTTTTTTTTAATATTTAAGGTCCAAAGCCAGTTGAAGTCAGTGTTAATGCTCTTGTTCCTTTTAAGAGAGCCAGAGTGCCACCTCTGGAAATAAGGCTTCAAACAAAGAAGGGGGAGCTATATGGAGAGTAATATTAATTAATTGTCTCTGTTCACAAGCAGTAAAGTCCTTCTGCCATCCTTTTGCCATAAAATAGCCTATCATAAGGTTTTTGAATGACATGGCAAGCCTAATGCAAGTGGGAGCTTTTGTTTATTGGTTTGAGGAACCTGGTCTGGTGGCACGTTGTTAGACTGGGATTAGGGAGATGTGGTTTCACTCACTTAATGGCCATAAGACATGTTTTGGCCTAGTGAGTGTCTCTACTCTTAAGAATTCAACTTAAATGTAAATCCTATGGACTTGCTGCATCCCTCCAAAATGCCAGATCCAGTCTAAGAAAGATTAAAATATTATCTTTTGCTTCTTGGTTTATATAGGCCCTTTGAAAAGTCTCCATGGGGCACAGGGGAAAAAGCATCAGTAAGGCTAATACTTCAGTGCCCTCCCTGCATGGTGATGGTAACATTTTTTTGACTCACAAAAGTAGTTTGTAGAGCTAAAATTAATTTCTATTCTCATTCCACAAGTACTTTTGGGACTTGAAAAAGAAAACTTTTGTCTCAAAGAGAGATAAAAATCAACTACAAACTTGTATCCCTGTCCAGCTCTTCCCACTAGCAGGGTTTGAATCCCCATTTTTAGGGCACGAGAAACCTGCTTGATCACAAAATACCAGGTGAACTCTTAGTTACAAAGATAAGTACAAGCTTTCTTTTTGAGGCATAGATCAGTGTATGAATGAAATCACACATTGTTCTGCTTGAGTACCTGGGGCCCCTTTGCTGGGGTCCTTTTTGCAGGGGAAAGCAGAAAAATAAAGCACGGTTGCCCCTCTCTGGAGGGGAGCAGCAGCCCGCGGTTTGCCCAGGGGAGCATCAATGCTCAAAACAGCTTTGGCTCCGTTCCCAGAGCATCACGTGTGTATTTTGAAAAATTTCATAGAAGTAGTAAACAAGAAGTTGGTACAAAATGGACACATGTCCCTGCTTCCTACCAGTGTTTCCTTAGGAGCTTCTGAGTGCAGAGCCATCGAGCCTCTTTGCTTGGGGGCAATGCTGCCAGCCTCCCCCTTTCCTCTCCAGTCAGGTCCTCTCTTTGCAAGGCTTGGGTGTGCTACTGTGTCTTCTCTTTCATCCTACTTTTCTCTGCCTATTCCCTTGGTCTTATTTTCTTATGCTTCGCATCTTTCCTTACTTTCCACCATTTCTTGCAATTTCCCTCTTGCTGTCTGAGGATGGTTCCTTGCTGCTATTTCTGTTTTCATGCATGTGAAACGGCTTTTCTGGATCTGTATGTTTGCTCCTTCCTAGTGTGAGCAACCCCATGAAGATGCCTCTTATTTAGTTTTTAAATTTCCATGTTATTTTCTAGTTCATTGGAAGTGAGCTTTTTATCTCAAATCTCGTTTCTGCATTCCTAGTCCATGGACCAAATTGAGCCCTTTTGTAAGGGAAGGAAATGTGCCAGTATTACCATTTTCTGTCAAGCTGTGGAGCTGGGAGTGTGCTCTTCTTCTGCACAGAGGCATGAATCTGACTCATACGTTCATCAAAACCCATGAGACTGAAGGACAGCGTAAGAAAAAAAATCATGTGTACATATGTGGCACCACTTTCTGTCCCAGTCCTGCGTAAGCAGATGTGTTGAAAGGTTTTTTTTTTAAATTCTATCTGATCAATGCCTGATCAATGCTAAGAGGAGCCTTTTCATGCTTAATAAATTGGAGAAATTGCTCAAAAATACTTCATCCGTATAAAAGTGTGAGCCCTGTACTGCTGCCAAGAGAAGTGAGACCTGTGGTGTCATGCCGAGTAAGCGATGGTCACATGAATTAGAAAAGCTTAGGTACAGATCCCTCACTGCCACGGTTTTCCCCAAGATGTGAAAATGTAACAGGGAAAACACTAAGCAGCATTCATTCTTTCCAGCCATATCTGCCTCTTTTGGACATGATCATGGGCCACGTACCAAGCAGCGTAGGAGAGACCAGAATAACATCTTTAAACAATCTGAGCTTCCTCTTCTACCACTTTGAAGTTAGAAGTAACTAAGAAACAAGGAGCCTCAGGAAGAGCTTCTGCCCATCACCCGTGCTGGGTGCTCTACCAACACATCAATGCCATTGTTGCTGCAGGTAATGCAGAAAAGCCAATGGCCTTTCTTATAGCACATGCATTTATTTTAATTACCCTTACCCAGATTTGTTATCACTATTCTTAGCTAATTTTTACCCACACTCTCTCCTTGTCACTTTTCCAAAACCATCCTGGTGAAGTCTCTTGGATCCCAGGCGCTTCAACTTCCATCCTGAGGAGCAAAGGTGATGTTGGAGGAGTTGGGACAAAGTTTGTGCTTTAAGTTTGGGCAAGAGAGTGTGAGAAATAAGTATTGAATCCTCTTCACTAAATAGGTAGTAATTGCTGCTGGTTTGGTTTTTCACCAGTGTCTCCCTCCTTTCCTGTTTCTTCTCCTTTTTCTTTTTTTTTTTTTTTTTTTTTTCTCTTCTCTACAGAAACACAGGTTTGGAAGTTGAAGCAGATGAGAAAAGTAATTTCCAGTGCTGGGTCAGAAGGAGACACCAAGGATGCTCCAGGGGATGAGCTCATCTGAACTGTCCCAGTGCCAGTGTGCTCGGGCATGCAGCTGAAGGTAGTAGTGGCCTTAGGGCTTTTATTTCTGTTTTCCTGGCAACAACTGAAATCCTCAGCCATCTCCCACAGCAGCAGGCTTGTTCCGGAAATGGTTTAGTTCATGACTTGACTTGGCTGATAGGGTAGGCAGCAAGACCAAACATAGGTTAGCATTTGAAACTTGCTCCTCTGTTTAGGTGGCTCTAGTAGGTCCCCTGCAGGATTTCTTTCTCCGTTTCTCCTTGCCTTTGTTTCAAAGATGCCCAGAGCCTCTGCCCCTATCCCACCTGGAGCTCACACGACAGGCCTGTGTAACACTAAGGCAAGCTAGAAGCCATCCTCCGGCATCACCCTGCAGCATCCCAGCCCTGCGGGGCAAAAACTCAAAAGAAAAGCTTTTCCTCTTGAGCTCAGACCCTAGTAAATGCGTCTTGCTACCCATCTCCCTCTGCCATCCCTTTCCATAAGGACACATTCTATCTGACTTTTATATTGGTTCACTAAGCCACTGTGCTGTCTTCTTCCTTTTATAATTAAGCAACTCGAGAAATCCTTTGAGGTCAATAAATTCTGAGGAGGCTTACATAAAACAGAATGTAAAGTGGAGAGCCTTGCCATCAGAAGCCAGTAAAAGTCAGCCTCTTTGTGCAACACCTCTGCAAATGGCATTATGTCATTGCCTAATATTAGTAAGAAACAGTAAGATTATGTTTTTTGTTCAGGGCTATAAAATGTAATGAGTCTCACATAATCTACTGAAGGGAAGGGGAGGGGGAGAGCACAAGATGGAAGGAAGGTGACTGTAAAAGTGAACTTCCATTTTTTGGACATACTGAGTGCATTAGGAAATCTAGCTTGTAACACCCAAACAGACTTTAATGTGGTCTGTCCTATGGATGTAATTTATTTTGTTTTGCTTTGCTTGCTGTGAACACACACACAAAACCTTTCAGGAGTCTGGTGGTCTTGTTTCAGTAAATACAACATAATAATGGGAAGCTGGAAAATATTATGGGGTGAGTGAGGATGGCATTTTTCATTCTGGGTCATGATACATTGCTGTGTCTCCGATGCTGCTGATCCCAGCTCGGCAAAGCACATAGTATTATTCTCAGCCTTCAGAACCATGTTGACATATTTCCGGTGCTAAATATTTACTTTCTCGCCGTACGAAGGTAAGTGCCCAACCAGGAGATCTGTGGAATCATTCATTTTGGAAGAGGAAAGAAGCAATCCTCTAAGGGAGGCTTTGTACTACCGACCTGAATATGCAGGTTGTGTGGGAGTTAAATACGAGCTGTGAGGGCTGGGGACGAAGCAAACTGCTTCTTAGCTAAGCAATAATCTGTGCTAAGGATGGGGCTTTACACAGGGAGCCAAGCACTGTAGGCGATGGCCGGTTGGCTTTTCTGTCCTGCTTGGTCCTAGTGAAGGTGGAAGGACATTGAAATGAGGTGGGAAGAGACCCCTGCAGACTGTGCTCAGTAAATACCAGCAGCAAACCTCAGACTGGGACAAGGGGCTGGGGGAAATATTTTAGCAGTGATATTCTGTAACCAAAGGAGAGGAAGGCTTTTTTTTTTTCACACACCATAACTATTCACTAATGCATGCATGAACTAACTGTCCTTTCTGTCAAGCGCCTTCATTAGTATTCTTTTTCTTTCTGTACTGGCGTTAGACTGAAAGAGAGATTATACTGAAAGTTGGCTGGCTATCAGTTGGTCCAATTTAATGTATTTTAAAATGTGTGCTTTTTATAGGGCTAAAAATTAGTCTCAAACCTCGGTGCAAGCAGCGCCTACTAGAACTGGTGGCTGTTAGCTTGCTCTTTGGATACCCAATCGATTCCCATGCTCTGTATGTTGTGTGATATTCATCCCAAATACATGCAAGTCCCTCAAACACCACTGAGCTTTCCTGGATTGCTGATGAGCAGGGAATAGCACAAGAGCTGTTAGTGGCAGCCAGCATCAGGATGTGAAATGATCAATATTAAGTCATGGAAGTGCATATTCAGCAAGCCAACAGATATGGAGGCAGTCCTAGAAGGTCCCTCAGGCTGGTGAGTTATAAGTAGTTCTGGGTTGGAAAAGATGCAGTTTCTGATGTCCTAACCAACATCCTGCCTACTTCTGGTCCTCCATGCTCTAGTGACACCAAGCTCCTCTTCTCCTCAGGGTACTGCAGTCCTTCTCCCCCTGCATTTGTCTCGAGTGGTCTCTCTACACATTTCCAAGGAATCACTGCTATTTTTTAACTTGCCTTCCTGATACCTCACAGTTTTTCTTACCTTGCTATGGGTGGCAGATAAAAATGGTCAATAAAGGGACACCTGCTTAGCACCATCAGAGTTGCTCTTGCCCTTTTCTTTTTCCTTTCTGAAATCTTATCTAAGGAGTGAGAACTTCTGGATTTATCTCAAATAGCAAGGTATGTGCCCACCCAGCAGGCGTGTGTGGAACCAGCACCACTGATATGTCAGCAAGAGCTGCCAATCCTCCAGAAATCCTGCATGGCCCACAGCATATGTACGGTGCATGGCTTTATAGCCCACGTGCCACCAATCCAAGGCTTTCTGGAGTGAGTTTCTGGTGCTGCGCAGTTGCTCTCCACATGTGCCGCAGGTTTGGCACGTCTCCTAAGCATTGGACCCTGCTCGTACGTGCTGCTCTGAATGCACCCGCTGCAGACAGCTGGGAAGCCCCCGCCAGCCAGATGGCCAAAAAGCTCCCTGCACCTGAATCCTTAAAAGCATTTGTTCTCCAAAAAATTGTTTGTTCTCCAAGAAGGGTTTAGTTGAGATGTGGGCAGCTCTAGCTCTGCGCAAGGGGCTGGTGCGTGAAACCGCACTGTGTCCCTTTATCTGTCCGCTACCAATGTTACTGTGTCACCTGGGGTGTGAAGCTTCTGCTTGTGGTGTCTAGACTTGTGATTACTGAAAATTAATTAAACTGAAGGAAATTAGGCTGGAAGGAGAGTAGACTCCTGGGAGGGGAAAATGGAAGAGAAAATAGGATACTGGTGTTAACCCTTTCCAGATACTGAAATAGGAAGGGCTCTTAAATACTCTCAAGGCCACTTGAACACATGTAGATAGTGAGTTGGTGTGATTTCAGGAGCTCTCACCTTACACGCTCAGATCTGGCACAGGCAGTGGCTATACCCTGGATGTGACGAGCACATCAGAAATGGGCAGCCCATTCTCCCTCTGGCCACCCCATTCTCCCTCTGGCCACATCTTAAATAAGTCACTTTTTTTCCTGAAATAACTTGCAGATCAGCACTAGGTTTGAAACGAGCTGGTCTGATGGTGGATAAGGTGAGGGAAACACAGATACGCAGATGTAATCCGATAACAATAAATCATGGCCTGATGGAGACAGGGCGGGAGTCTGGATGGGTGGCAGAGGAAGACATGGACCAGTCTTCCCTTGCTTTTGCGTAGGTTTCTACCTGCTTTCCTGTCTCTTAAAGTCTCTCTTATATAGCTTTTCAGCATGGTATGTTAGTGCTTTGTGCCTTCCCCTTGGCATACAGCCACCGTCTGGCTAGCGAGCAAGTACAAACTGTAACACCTGGGTGTCAGCTATGAACATTAGGGTGTGCTACAATGGACCCATCTGTAGTACTTGGCACATGCCAAAGATTTTTATATGTGGTTGGCTTGAAAAGCAGGATCAGAGAGAGAGAGGAGGGAGAGCAGGGGAAGAGGGCTCCGCTGGGCACGCGAAGAACATCATTTTGGCAAAGGTGCTGGTAGGTTTCCATGGGCTTGTCTGCTTCTTCGCTCAGCTCATGCATTCAATAAAAATATCCAGGTTGTTTCTAAGAAAAGCAGGAGTAGATTTCCCCAGAGAGCAAGCTTAGAAGCCTCATTCTTTGTCTCTAGAGAACAAATCTAATGCTATAACTGAATTTAATAAAAATACATTTAATAGTAATAGATATAATAAAAACCTGATTTAATAATAACTACTTTTATTGTTCTTCCATGTGAACCAGGTCCTGTTGACTAACTCCCTGAGCACCACAGGGTTTCTAGCTGCCTCTGGAGAGGGGAGTGTCCTGGTTTTCAGGCTGTGGCAGCTACAACAACATTGTGTCCTGGAATAAATGTCAGTCAGGAGGGTATGGACAAGGGCTGCCTTTGGTATTTCCATACCGATATCTTGAGCCCAAAGAGTCATGATAGATTCCAGTTTTATTCGGTGGATGGAAAAAACACATCCCTATCTGAAAAAGTCTATGTATCCATGAGAAATCCCAGTAAAGGCAGGGAATGAGTTTACAGTAGTAAAAGGAGATGTAGTTTATTGCATCGGGTACACCTAAGTGAAAACTGCAGTGCACTGAAAGGAAAGGAAACATTTTTCCCCCCCCTCTTTATGTGGCACTGATGTGTTTTAAAATGCATGGGCAAAGTTTGTAGTTTATTTCCTCCAAAGGGGCCAAGTCCTCCTGGCATTCTTATGAACAAGCTCATTAGAATAAAATCCATTATGCGCATAACTAATGACACAAATTTACAAATCTGTTGACAATTATGACCACATCCCTCATTGCATTTGCTTGTAGCTCACTGAAGTGACCAGGGGAAGGAGTTCAATCCAGAAGTTTTACAGCTCACGAGCTCTGAGTGCAGCCATGTGAGATTATTTCCCAACTGGATTACAATGCTGTCATTAGGCAGGGCAACTCGGGAGGACCAGGGCACGAGACCGTAAACTGTCCTCGGGAGACCTGAAGTAATTTTGAAGGCAGGACAAGATATTCCTGGCTGCAGAGACCATTTTTTTTTTTTTCTCTTTATTTTTGAGCCGGGAGGGGGGAAAACACATGCGCGTGCACACAAACAAGGGCTGTTCCAAGTAGTGCCTGGCGTCCTCTGGAAATGAATAGAAATCAAATTGAGATGCTGGTGTCCTCAGAGTGTTAAATATTTCCAAGTTCTTGCCAGGCGGGTGTAATTTATTGAATGTAGGTTTTGTGAAATAGTGCTCCTGTCAGGGGGAGATTGGCACCAGAGAAATGAAGGCGGCTAATTCTCAGGGGGTCCTCCCTGGCAAAAACCCTCTATTGAGTCCTCATGCTACTTGTGCTCATAACTGCCGAAAAACCAGGAGTGCCATCTGCAAACTGTGATTCATAAACACTCTGTCAGTCTGCCATCTACCCTGACATCATAAAATAACAAGAAGCAGCATTGTAATAAAGAGAGGAGGTTTGCAGTCGACCAATTAAATGCATCTAATTTATTTCTGTTACAGCTGAGGCTTTATTTATTAGTAAACAGCTGCATTTGTTACACTTTTTTTTCCCTGATTTTTTTTTTTTCTCTTTACTAGGAGTGTGCCAACTGGCACTTTTGATAATCCATTAATCCTAAATAATCATCTGGGTACTTCATGGTTGGTAGGGGAAAAAAAAAAAAAAGAAACAACCATAGCAAAGAAGGTTATTAAAAGTTAAAATGTAACCTTGCAAGGAGGATGGAGAGAGCTTCCCTGCCGTGGGTTTGCATGAGTTATAGCGAGCTTAAGTTTGCAGGCCAAGTCCTACACTCAATTTACACCTGCGAGTAACTGTGGTGGCAGCCAGCTGAAAGGGCTATAAATCTCAGAGCAGGATCTGGCCCTGTGGGTATTTTTTTTTAAGGACAGCATGTTTGTGGTACAAGGGGAGAGTTTTGCATGTTTAGTTTACTTGTCTCCTCCTTTCTCAGCGCTAACTTGATTCCCAGTAAAGCTAAAAATCTGCTAATTGGTTGTCAAAGTCTAATTAGCTGATATTACAAAAAAAAGGGAAGAAAAAAAAAAAAGGAAGATAAGTTTGCCTTTTATAATTGGAGCTGAACCACCCCCCCCTTTCCCTCCCCTTGAACCCCCTGTTGTGCGTTAATTGAGCTCCAGGACTTTTCAGTGTATTTTAATGCTCTCTTCTTTTCAGTGCCCTGGAAAGCTTTGCCGTTAATGAGACAATAATATGTACAATCAAGTAAAAGTGTAGTAAAAAAAAAACCTAGGCAAAGTCACATGGAATGGGGATGGTGTGAAGGGTGTGTGGATGTGTGGAGGGAGAGAGTGGTTCACCAGCCTCCCTAAAGCAGCATCATATAGCCAATAATGTTCCATAAATTTTAATTTACCTTTCTGGGCATTTCCTGTTCCTTACAAGGGGGAATGTTGTTGTTTTTTTTATGTTCCAGGGTGTATTTTACCAGTTAAGGGAAGAAGGCTGTTTTCTGTGAGGGAGTCAAATGAACATGATGAGGATGCTGAAGAGGCCAAACCAGGGGAAACATTGGTCTCCACTGTGTTTTAGTCTCTCTGCATGTGTGTATATAGATATAAATACAAAATCCTCACTGTAGTCAGAAACCAAGCCCACCTTGAAACCTATATGGGCTCTCACACCTCCATCCTCTCCTGTACCATCCTTCCCATAGGACCCCAGTCCCTCCCAGTGGCGAGTTAAACACTATGGAGTACATCTGTCCCATACTCCTCCTCCCATGGCCACCTCTGGGGGAGCAGCACATGCCTCACTGTGCCTTGTTTTGGTAGCTCAGTTTTAAAGCCTATGTCTTGTTTAATAAGTAAAAAAACCCCAATGTTAAAAAGAAGTGAGCACAGGTGGGTGCTCTATATATGGGTGCTCTTTTTCAATATGTATAATAATGTTGGGTTTACTTAGTCATGTTTTCTTCTTTCTCCTCCTCCCATCTTCCTCCTCCACACCTGCTTTCAATCACTCCCCTCTGCCCTGCCTGTCATCCTAAACCACAAACCCACTAATGTTATATTTCAAGTCAAACTTTCAAGCCCACGGCATTCAAGCAAGTGAATACAAAACGAGTGGCTTCGCTAGCCTCGCCGGGCTGGGAGCCGGCACGGCCCCAAGGAGCACGCGGGGGATGCTGCCGACCGCTCGAGCTGCCGAGGTGCAGCCAGTCACGGGGTTTCACCCATCCTAGAGCTTGGAGTTTGTTTTTCCATGTAAAGCTGAAAGTGTTTTTTGTTTTCTTGTGTTTTGTTTTGTTTTGTTTTTGTTTGTTTGTTTGTTTTGTTTTTGTTTTTTTCTTTCCTAGAATCTAAAAAAAAAAGAACATATTAAGGCCAAGTGTCGCTGCTAGATGAACAACTTCAGATGTATATGTCTTCTTGGTGTACGTCACATATGTTTAGCAGTGCATACCCTGACCATGAAAGGTATCAGGCTGAGAAGAAATAAATAGGAAAGTGGTGAATCAGGCTACCTAGAAGATCAGGTGCGTATTTATTTATTTTGATTATCAATATAAACCCAGAAACTTTTTAGGTGGGTTATTTTAAATAATAACCTGTTTCATGGTAACCAAACCAGTTTATGTCTGACATAGTTGAGCCGTGAACTCAGATCAGTGTGGCTTAATTCTGGACTTGAAAGCTTCATCCTTCTGCTCATAATTAGAGATATAAGGAGCCTGGTTTTTCCTCTGACATTAAGCAATAGGAGTGGGTAACCTGCTACTCAAAAGAGTAATTAGGAGGGTCTTTGTGTCATGGGTCTTGGGACAATTTCCCATCACTGCATCTCTCTGGAGCAGATCTGATGGGTTAGAAGTAGTCAGGTACCAGTTCTTGGAAGGCTCTTGTTATTTCTAATTATGGCAGGTTTCAGGTTTGATTTTTTAATGACACCTGTTTAGAGGTGTCATTAATGGGGCAACACAGCATTGGTGGCAGGCAGCAGCAGAAAGCTTTTCTACAAGGGACAACCGAGGTGATCATCACTGTGCCCTGCTGAGCATCTAAAAAATGGGAGTATCAAAAGACTTCTGAGCTGCTATGGGAAACCCAGCCCTTTTTTCCACACAGGCAAAAATGAAGTTGCCTATTTCACAGTTGCCTTCTTATTTTATCTTATTTGCTTGAATTTCTTGTAAAGAAAAGGAGTAACATAAGCACTGCACCTACTGAATCAGCTTGGGCTTGACTGTGGACTTCCGTAACCCTTGAGCAAAGCACACAGAAGGCTGATGTCCTGTGTCCCTGGCTATTTCCTACAGTGCTGTACCATCCTTGCCCTTCCTAGGTTCTCTTTCCTCTGCTCTCCACCTTGATCTCAGATCACTTTTGGAAATAATCTGAAAAGGAGGCCCTGTTCAGTGACATCTCATACAAATTTATTCTCCTTCAAAGATGCAACCAAAAAGTAAGAAACACCCAAATTCTTCTCCAGCGCAGCACAAATGATTTGTCCGATGCCAAATGCCCTAAGACCGGTGAGTTTTAATAATGTTCTTTCTGTCGAGGAAGATGCTGCTCATTTTCCTTCTTGTTGATTTTTCTCAAACACAATTAAATTTTTTTGTTATATGAAAGTAAGCTAATTATATTTTAAATGACTAGAATGTTTTTAGACTTACATACCCAGTAACAGTCACTTCTTGAATGCATCATGTCTCATTAGTGGATTTCATTTGCCATGCCAGTGGTATTAAAAGGGTTAATAGCAATGGTGAGCCATCAAATGGGGTGGAAAGCATGGAAATTGGTGCAGATTTTGTTGTAGAAATAAATTTTTTAAACCCCCAAGCCTTGACAACCACTATTGTCAGATGTTGCTGGCAGCCTTCTCCGTTTAATAGGAACCTGTTGTTTCTGAAAGTCAGTTGGCAACATAATAAGAAGGCGAGAAACAGGAAAAAAACTCCTGTGGAGTCTGGGCTAGAAATGCCGCTGTTGTATATTGTCATCAGCGGGTTGACTGACAGCAGCGGAAGCTGATTGACGTTGTTCTCTTGCTTTTGCAACATCTTTGGATGAAAACTTGTCTTTACTTAGGCAAGGCAACCATTGCGCTGCACCCTGATTTGTATATGTTTTTAAAAACAAGGTGAGTGATGATAGAAAAGGTTGAAGTGGATATGATGAGGTAAATCATGACTATCTCTCTTCTGTGAAGTCCAGTTGCTCAGTTTTCCAGCAGCCTCAATTTTCTGTGGCTACTCCTTTGTAAACGTGAAATTGTCCTGGCCCTCGGGTGCTATGGTGGAGCTCTTCGCAAATAAATCTAATGGAGCCAGAACCTCTGTTGCTGAGGTTACAGCATCACTATCGGCTTAAAACACAGTGATTGCGCTTAATGCTTAGTTCATTAACGCGTTCTGTCCATTGGCTCGTTTGGATCTATTAACATAATTGTTCTTTCTAAACAACTGGGTCATTCTCTCTCCCCAAACAGAAAATCAAAGCTGGCTTCAGTATTTTGGACAAATCATGCAGCCAGAAAAATACATGTGCTCTGCTATAAACTCGCCCAGGCTGTGATTAGATAAAAATGTTGTGATTCCACTTAGCATCGGCCTTGAAGTGAGACTCACCATGGGGTGTATTTGAAAACAAATGAGATATCGCTGCAGCTTTTTCTGTTGTAAATGTCCTATCTGTCTCTAAAATCTAAAGTAAAACTATTTTCCCAAGCTATTTTGATAATTTTTTTCTCCTTCCCCTGAACTGAAGGGCTGACTTTTATCCTCTCCCTCTGGTCTGGGCTGTAATAAGGAATATTCCCCTTTTTAAATTCCCTCCTGTTGGTTTCCCCTTTTACTCATTTCAGTTTTTTAGGTGACATTGTTCTACTCGCCAAACCTGTAACTTTAACAGAGGGTGACAGGGTGACCTTGACGACAGATGTTCCTGTGGCAACAGATGGCACTAGCAAACCCGAGAAGCTGCTGTATGCCGTCTCCCTGCCACCTGTGCATGGTCAGATTGAGCACATCAATTATCCCGGCGTGCCCATTTCCAGTTACAGCCAGTTGGATGTGGTGGCCCAGAAGGTCTCCAACGTCCATGACAATAGCCATGGGGCTGGTAAGAAGTCACTCAGGTGAGAAGACCTCCCCTTTGCACACCAACATGCTGAAAAGCCCTCAGCCAGCAAAGGGTTAAGCTTGCCTTTCTTTCTCCCAGTACCAGTTGGTGCAATATTTAATGACTGATGTGGTTGTGGGGAAGAGACTGCTGCAAACAGCAAATGATGAGTTTTATCTTCACAGCCATTACATACTTTATCGACTGTAATAGTGAAGTTGTGTGGCCAAAGGCAATAGGAGTATCTCAGGCTTAATATTGGGGTGTACCCAGGTAGGCTTTTGTGATCAATTATCAAATGAAATCAAATGATTTAGGTGTACATATAAAGAGTTTACCACATTTCTCAAGGTTGCCAGCGGTGGAAAAGGAAAAGCAAAAATTCCCCATCTGTGCCTGTTGTTGCTTTCTGGGCAGTTTGTGAAGGGGAAAAAAAAAAATAATCGTAACATTGTCTGAAATGATCAGGAGAACTTAATCCAGATGGTGGTGTCATTTCTAAGAAAAAGCATATGTTGGCCATTATGATACTTAAATATAATGGTTTTACATTCCTCTAGTGGACACAAAAGGCACACAACAGAGTTGGCGGGGTTTTTTAATCTTCTGAATGGTGGCAGCGGTGGTGGAGTGGTGGGAGATTTTATCTTCCAAATGGTGTGTTTCCCAGAAGATATGGCAAATTCAATTGAGGAGAGCCTGCTGTAAAAGCCGTGCTCCTGTGGAATGTAAATTTGTGCCTTCCTCTAAGCAGCAACAGTGGAGAGGCTTAATTTACTGCCCCCTTTGGATTATCATCATTTTATACATATTCTTCCAGCTTTTCCTTTAGTCTTTCTTTTTTTTCTTTTTTTTTTTTTGCCTTAACATGTTTTTCTTTCTGATTTGCTTTAAAAGTTATTTACACTCCCTTTGCAGCATAGTGGGCACTATAACTAATTTTATTCTTACCATGGTTAACTATGAATAATTTCCTAAGAAATGAGTCAAATTAACAAGAGGAAGAAGGAATCAATAAATCATGAAAGCAGCCTCTTTCTAAGTGGGGTTAAAACCACCATTAAATAAATCACGGACTCTAAATGATGACCTGCTTGGATATGGATGGGGGGAAAAAATTTCCACTTAAATTGTGGTGAAAGGAAAAAATGTGGACTAGCATCTGTGCCCTCCCCATGCCGTGCAAGGAGAGGGGCACAGGAGAGGGAAGGAGCTTTGAGAAAGGACCCTGGGACAAGGCAGAGCAGAGAGATGTGGTTTCCTTGCGTTGGTTGCTACAGCCCAGCTGCGGGGAGGCAGCCAAGCAGGGATCAGAAAAGCTCTGGATTTAGACATGGAAGCATAAATGTTGTTTAATTGAACCTTCTGCCTCCATCCCTGCTTTGCATGGAAGCTCAGGAATGCAGGAGCTGACCCAAACTCACTTGAAATACCTGAAATGTTTTCACTCTGCTTTGATTTTTAATTTTTCCTGTTGGCTTTCATAGGGTTAGTCACAATTTAATCTACCTGGAGACAATTTCACAATCAGGCCCACCATGCTTCTTAGCCAGTTTACATTATAGCCTTTTAATCTTCCATTAAGGATCATCCTTTGCCTGATGGCACACTAAGTGCACTAATGTTACCTAGGGCTAGATTTTCATCTTTCTTGTTCATTGAGACTTATAAATCTAAATTTTGCACAAGGAATGCCACCACTTTTGCAGAGGAGTGGCTCATCCACCTTTACACCAGTATGTAAAGACATCTTTAAACTGTAGAAAATCAGGCAGACTTTCCTCCTCAAGTTTTCCATGGGAAAGAAGGGGTCAAAATGTTTATTCCTTAGTTAAAAGGAAGGAAAAAAAAATAAAGGAAGGAGAAGCAATTCTTCTTGTAACCTCCCATTTGCAATTCTTTTTATGATCTTTTCTCCTCCCTGAACATATGTATGAAATGGCAGCAGCTCCCTGCTTGCTGGAAGGGGTACCTATTACCTTGTGGTATGGGCCAAAGATTGTCAGCTGTTTTAAATCAGTGTATCTCCCCTTGCTGAAATGATGCTGTAGTCATTTAAGCTGTGGCTTATAAAGTTAGTCCATAAAGTTGCTGAGAAGGTCTCTTTTCTAATGTATTTTGTGGTCATGGGAACTCATCTCTTTTTTTTGTGGCACTGGGGAGTATCCAATCGATTCAAGGTGTCTCAGGACCTGTTTGTGCTCCCTCTCTTTTGCCCACCTGGATGCTGGCGGGCAGGATTTGGTGCAGGTCTTTTGGTAAAGCTATGCATGAGGTCAGAGGGCCACAAGGCACAGCAGTCACCTTCTGCCCACAACACCCCTAACCATCAGCGAGAGCAGGTGGTGAAGGGCTTCCTGCAAGAATTAATGTGAGCTAGTGAAGCCTCATGCCTTCATCCATCCCTCCAAGCTGGCACTGAACCAAGGGAAGCACATGAGCATTTCCACCATGGTGCCCTCTGAGGTGGTCTCAGTGGGTGAATCATGCTTATCTAGTGCTTCTGCACTAGGTTTTATTCTTGGTCTTGCTCTTTAATAATAAATGTTCCTGAACAGAGCAATGCTTATGAAGCAACCAAGAATGAGGCCTGCTTTTTTCCAAGCACTGTACTTTTTTCTAAGTACATCTGAGTATGCATCCCCAGGGCAGATGGATGTGTGGGGAGGACTGGACCCATGCAATGGCCACAGAGCTCATCTCAGTTTCCTGCTGCTTGTGAGGGACAGAGAGATGGGGCACATGGATGATGGGCAGAGAGCAGAGAAGCAGTAGTGGGGACAATGGAAAGTGAGCTATAGGTACAAGGAAGGGATTGCAAAGAGCAGAACTAAAGTGGATGTGCCAGTTGTCCCCACAGGGTGCCACCTCTGCCTCCCTCCTCTTCACATTTACTTACAAAAAAAGTATTAATGAGCAGGTATGTGACTGCCTGGCCTAACGACAGCCATGGTCAGGTCGTCTCTGAGGAACCTTGGCCTTGGCCACTCTCAAATATAAGGGAGATGTCCATGGAAGGGAGGGTGTAGGAGGAAGCTGAGGCAGAGGGCACCCACTGCCTGCCTCCACCACGGGGATGTAGAGTGGGTCCAGCAGCTCTGCAGGGAAGGTTTGGGGTTGAGGGGGAAAGGCAGATGACTTGTCTTCCAGGCGTGAAGGAGTTAAAAACACAGCGATTAAAAAAAATCCTTAAAAAAAAAAAACCCACACTCACACATACTCTCACAAAACCCTGCACCCTAAATTAATTTCTGCTGGTAATCTATATCGGGTTAAATAACGCCTCATTATTCTGCAACACAGCTGAGGCTTCTCAAAATGTTTATCTTGTTTTGTAACTGGTACCTTCTGGCATATTCCAGTGCCAACTCTCCTAGCTCTTGCTATATTTCATTCTCACTATTTTTGGAATGGAGCTGCTGGTTCCAGGTGATTTAATAAATTGCTTTTTTTTGTGTTCCTTTTAACTTACCCATCTGCTCAACACATGCGTAACTTGCAATCTGTCGGCAGTTTGCAGAAAGACAAACTGTCAGAGCTGCATGCATTTGACAACTTTGTTCCCAATTAGATTAGTGGTAATTTTAACAGATTTCAGGGCAATCGAAAAAAGGGATGACATGTTATTAAAGCATCAATTTTGACAGACCCAAGCACATACAATTTCAGTGTAAATTATTTTAAATGCTTTAATTAAAGCTATGAAAGATTTACCCTTTTAAGCAGTAAGTGATTGCAAGACAAATATAAAGGGAAAGTGGATAACAGAGTTTCCTAAATGGTTTATGCTGCGCATGGCAGTCCACAAGTCACCACCACCATAATCTATGACTGTAATGTTGGAGGCATAGTTAATTATTCATAGCCTCATCGCTGGAGCAGACGTGATTAAGAACATGAGGAGCATTCAGAGATCTAAGCAGTACCTATGAAAACCAGAGTTCAAGCCCCTTTTAGATCAGATGCTGTTAGGAAACAGTTCAGGGGTATCTCACATGGTGGATGCTTTTATAAATACACTTTAATTTTTGCCCCAGTTCTACTCTGGTTTAAATGGCCAAAGCCCAGTGGTCAGGGTGATTGCAGACTTAGAACAATTGGGGATTTTCTATACTTGAAGACACTTCAGAGGCTGTACAAGCCTTGTTAAAAAAAAAAAGAAAAGAAACCCAGAAAAAATACAACATTTATTATTTAAACAGAATACAGCACTCTAAATTTGTCACTCCAGGAGCACTCTGCCACATGTGTAGCCCATTTAACCATTTAAATGATTTTGTGAATTATGGACCCCATCCAGCAACTTTCGTTCAGGCAAAGCTGACCTTGGCTTCATGGTGAGAGGGCTGGGCTTGGCCCCTCTTCCCCAGCCTTTGGCTCTCGGCTGGAGAACCATCGGCCTCCCTGCAGTCGCACCTTCATTGTGCACTCAGACGCTGGTCGGAATTGGAGCCGAAACCTTCCAGGATGATTGCTTCAAGAGTTTTGTTTATTTTTTGTGGGGCTGGCTGTGCAGTGCAAAGCTGTCTCATTTTCAGATTGTTAAATGTGCATATTGCTTTAGTGTATAAACTATTGGTCCCACAACCGTCACTGAAAGTTTATTTCCTTTTTAATTCAGGGACTGTAGGGCTTCCTGATGCTATTTAGAGTAAAAAGTGACAAGTACACTGTTCCCACCTTTCCGTGTTTCTTAAAACCAAGCTTGCATCATCTGTTTGGGGTTTTTCTTCTTTCCTTTGGGGATGGTCATGACTTGGTACAACTTTCTGAAAAGCTTAAAACATTTTCTTTGTAGGTTGCTGACCAAAAAGCAATGGAAGTGAGAGTCTTCAGCAAGCACTGCTGGAAGCTGGTCAGAGCCTGTGGTCTTGTGCCCCTTCCAGCTATTTGCTGCAATATTTAGTGATTTGGATCTGGCACAATGAATCTACTAAATAAGATGAAATCCTGATGGAAGTGTCTGACCACCTTTGGGACTGTTTTTCATCTGCCTGCACATACTGCCAGTCTGTTCTCTGCTTTGCAGGTCTGTGAACCAAACTTTAAAGGTTTTTGCTGTTGGGACAGCTCCTAAATACTCAGATCCCTTCCTGTAGTGCTCTTCTCAGCTGGTGTGAATCAGTAAGGCCCCATTTAATTCAATCAACCTACTCAAATCAAATGTGCACTGGTTTAAGATCCACCTTATTGTGTGTCAGTCAACGAGCACTGGCCTCTTGAGATGTCCGAGTTTGCCATGAAAAATCACCTTCCTTCTTAAAAACTGAAAGAGACTGTGCATCAGAGATCAGTGTAAGAACAAGATTTTCCTGGTCAGCCCCCAAATCAGTGATGTTAGAAGGCCAACAAAAGGATGGGACCAGCATGATGAGTGATGGTCAAGCAGATAAACATGAGCAACTGGAGCAGATTTAGACCACCCATGCTCGTAGATAAGAAAATGCCTGTAAGTCCTGAAAGTTTTCTCCTCACCTTTTGTGTGTGAAAGAGACTGTTGTACATTGGGGCCAGTTTAATAGGATGAAAATACTCCACTGGCACAAGGGAGGTGCTAGGAAAGTCAGAAACTTCCAATTCATTGGCAGGGAGTGAGTTATGCTTTTCATGTCAACAGACCAAGAAAGGAGCCAGTAGGACCTGCAATGCAGGTCAATCACTAACTGTCTGCAGCAGTCTTCTGATGCACCACCAAGTAGTATTGAACGACAAGAATATCACGTGATATTCTTAGCATGAAGAAGGTTGGAGAAAGCAATATCTTGATGCTTGTGGTCTCCTTGATCATTAGCGTTTCTTCTGAAAGAGCTCCAATTTTGGTTCAAAACACAATACACTAGACATACTAGAGACCTCATCTCATGACAGAGTCATGATGGGGGCTCAAAGAGCTTGAAGTCTGAAAAATCTTCCAATTTTTCGTAAGTTTACCTAAAGATTGTGGGCCCATTAGAGTTTCTGATATCAAATCACTGACGAAGGTGGTCCCTGTAAAACTAAGCAGGAACTTAAAATAGCTTATTTAATCAAGTCACATGCAAAACAGAGCAAAAAACCCTGCTTATATCCATATCGAGCTTTGCTGCCTAATCTATTTTATGATGTTTTGCAATTAACAGGCCAATGTTCATCAGCTGATAAATAATTAACAGCTGTTGTTTCTAGGGCATGACGTAAAAGGCTTAGATAGGACAAAAACTAGCTTGAGTTGTTTGCCAAAATTCTGACCAAACTTAAATTCACAGCTCACAAGACCAAATTTCTCTGAAAATTTGCACTTCATGGTATCTCTGAGGGAGTCCTCTTTAGGAGTCTGACAAACTTACTAGAAAAATGTATTCAGCTGCTCTTGCTGTCATCCAGGTATTGGAAATCTAAAATGAAATAACTAAAAAATTGACTTGCTGAAAACTTTGGTTACAAATGGGAAAGGAAAAAAACGGGTTGTTTGGGAACACCCTTAGAATGTGTCTTGCTGATGGTCTTGTCAGGTTGCAGTGATTTTATTCTCATACTTCCATGTATTTTGAGTGAGGAGAGTGTCTGGATGAGCCATAAAAGAGGAATACCTGTAACCAGATTCGTGCTGCAGAGAGCTCAGTGGCTTCCTCCAGAGCTTTTCTGATTTATTTATTTTTATACTGCATATTCATCAAGCAATTACAAGTGCTCTTGCCTGAGACAGGGGGACGACTCCTGTTTACAGCATAAAATTCCATCTCCCACATAGATGAGCTTTACTCCTGTTGTAAAGACTTCTACTGCACCAAAGAAGCATGTTTCTTGACCATGGTTTTCTCCAATAGTTTCAGAGTTTTTCAGATATCCTAGCTTCAGGCAAAGGAACATCAGAAAAAAAAGGGTGAAAAATTTAAACAAGTCTCCAAATTAAAATTGTGAAAATACTGAAGACAGTTGAGGATAGATATGATGTATCTGTGGCAGTGAGTGCCACTGAAGAGGTTTTCTGTAACATTTTGTACTATTTGGAGTTTCCTAAGTGTTGCAGGCTTCATGCCCAGGTATATCGGTTTGCTGTAATACAGCCAAGTGACCAAGGTGTGAAAAACTAAGGCCAGGTCAGTATCTGCCAGGATGGGATGCAGTCTCCAAGCCAATTGGGGATGGTTGGAAGTGATAATTGCTGCTATGAGAGAGATGAATGTACTTGTGGATTCTTCTATTTTTTAAATAGGAGCTCAGTTCTGAATGTGTGCTTTAACCACAAACTTTTCCAAATTCTCCTGCATACTGACATCTCACTTGGGTTCAACCTGCCTGTTGTGTATCTGTCATGTTATCCTGACGCAGCATTGGGACCTCATGATGGTATTGGCATGATTGTGTACAGTGAAAAATGGAGATGTTTGTTTTCTGTGCCTTTCCAGCGCTTACCCTCAGTTACATATAAATATTGAAAGAGCAGGAGATATGCCTTGGCTGATTTGATACCCCGGAGTAAAGATACAGGCTCAGATTTTCGTTCTGGTCTCATGTTGCTTCTTGCAGGGGAGACGGCAGTGCCCAGAGTAAGTAAGTGGTGGTGTATAAATACAGAGCAGCCTAGAAGGATGAGAGTGGATCGTCTTCCTCCTGATGGGAGGAGACCTTGGGTTGTTGTCAGCAGATCCCCTTCAGCTCTGAGTCTGGTGCGAGTCCAGTTTGTTCTAGGCTAGATCATGGGTCACAGTGAAACAAGCATTCAGCTTCCCAGTTAGAGCAGTCTAAATATCCTGGCTGGACATCAGAGATTCATGGTGGGCATTAGTTTACTAGTGTATGTAGAAGGGACTTCTCTAGCAATGGTTGTTTGAAGGAACAAAGAAATACTCCTGTGCTGTACTACACCAGGACTGCTTGGTTCAAAATTATCAGGAAGGCTGAACATGTGATCAGGAGTGGCTTAGATCGGAAATTACCTGATGTCCTTGGCCAGGGGCGGCCTGTGTACGAACACAAAATCTGTAAGGTTTTTGTCTCTCATTTCTTTTTGGTAGCAACTTAATTTTTATATGTTTTGGCCCTTTATCTTTCAAGACTTCCCTGAAACCAGATTGTGCATCATCCAGCAAGAGCGGAGCTTTGTCTTTTAGAGAGGACAGATTTTAAAACCAGGGTAGCTCTCTCCTCCCCAGTGGGACATGTACAAGTCTACTGGAGATGGGGTCCCCCAGCTCCCTCCCAGATATTCATAATCCTCCTGGTACGTATGTGAGCCCTCCATCCCACCCACTGAAGGAAACCCTGCACCTTTAAATGCCCTCCCCATACACACTTTTCTGCTTATTCTGAACTGACAGGTTTAACATGTCGCCTGCCTGGTCACCGGAGAGAGGCACCTCTGGCAAAAGTTCAGAAGTCAGTGTTTTGGAAAGATTGGTTTGACCAGCTCTCAAGCGAGAGCAAATCCCAGACCAAAGGCAGTCAAATCTTCAACGACATTTAACTGCTGTGGTGCTGTAGCTTGCTGACATCCTTTTAACCCGGAGAGGAGTATTCACTGCATTTAAACCTTCAACTTTTATTTATTGTTTCTCTTCTGCTTTGTTGGCAGGGTGAACATGGGGTGAAGACAGGTTGTTTTGACTTAATTCTAATTAATTAATTAACTTGTATATGGTTCTGGCCCAAGACTATGGGACAGACTAGCAATTTTGGATGTAGCCTTAATACCTAGAGTTCTGTAATATATAGCATTGCAGTAAGGACATATATTACCTTATTGGCACTTTGGGGCTTGTTATTGAAGGGGTCTCAAGATTTACTGCATCTTGCTTTGTAAAATTGCCAGTTTGCAAACCTTTTCTCTTTCCTTGGTATATACCTTGAAGGGTAAGAATTTCTTAAAAACCAAACAAACAAAAAGAGCATGCAAACAGTTAATAGCAAGTGGTGCCCAAATTACATATTTCTTAAACTCGTGGCCTACTTTACTAATCAGTTGTCATAAGATGTCAGATGGGGACCCATCACTGAAGAATTGCAGAATGCAGCCAGTGAAGCAACTAATTAGTTGGGCAGTGGCATGGAGGTGTATGTCCCCAAGGAGCTGAAATGATCAGAGCAGGTGAGGAAAGTTTGGACAGATCGCTATCTCTGTAGTATAAAACGCAACACTTGGCTAAATCACAGCAATGCTGAGGGTGGGGCTCAATGGTTCCTCCATCAGGGACCACGCTCAGCAAGGGACTACCTCTGTTTCCAGAAAGGCAAGTCAGCTGAACGCTTGAAGAAGCACAACCTGAGATGTGCAGGAATTAGAATAGTTGAGCAGTTTCTGGGTTTCATCTGGGAGAGCTGTAGCTGGCTGGCTTGCTCATCAATGGTGTGTTACTCACTCCCAAAGCCTGTGCTCCCCAGCCCCTGCAGGAGTCAGTGTTGGTTAGTCCCTGCAGGCACCAGACATACACCATCACAAGTAGGTGATGGTCACTGAGCCAGCAGAGCAGCACATCCACTAGCTCCTGATGCAGCTGGGGACAAAAGGCAGCAGTAAGGGACACTCAGACCTCCAGAACAAACATAAGAATCTATGTTGTGAGCTAAAAGATGTAAAAGAATAAAGCTTCTAAACTTCTGTAGGTAGCCCATATGCTCCTTTAACACAGTTTAAGATGTTTTAAGAGCGATGCACCACTTTCTTCTCTCTTCCCTTCATCCCACCCTTATACAGGTGTACTCCTGCTGCACTCATGGAGTTTTGTCTCCCTGTACAGATTCCACCGGTGAAGCAGCAAACCAAAATCCTCTCCAAAACTCCTCCAAAGGAAGAGCCCTGGTACCCTGAAGGACCCGAGAGGGTCAGCATGGGATGCCAGGACCCCCTTCACATCAGCAAGTCTCTCACTTTCACAGCACAAAAGAGGATCTAACCCTCAATATCTTCCCTCTGGGTAGATGGAAAGCTCAAAACTAGGTAATTTGACTTGGGATCTTTAGCAATAAACCCTCAGTAGAAAATCTTCTTTTCAATGTTGCTGCATAGTGTAGGAGAAATTGCACAAGACGCTAAAAGCTTTTGTAGGAAGTATTAATAAGTAATATTAAGCTGCATTGTTGTGCAGGTTAAGGATAGCTATGTCACAGGAACTATCAGGAGATATGTTTCCAGACCTGGAAGTCACTTTTAGAAGCCTTGCTCTTGTAACTGCTTAATTCAGTGCAGTGGACAACTTCCACCACATGAGACAATTCAACATTCAGGCTGGATCAGCAGTTTCAGACTGGCCCTACCCAAGGAAGGGTCTGACAGAGGACAGTGGTCTTCCTGCAACTGTGTGGCAAGGCTGGCAGATGGGTGTGGAGGACACCTTCAACAGGTAGCGTGCACTATGCACCCTGGCAGAAACGCACTCAGCAAACCCATGCAAAAGCTGTCTGGAGGTGTAAAAGGGCACCAGTTCTTTTCATCCTGTTGAATTCAGGCAAGGTACTTGCTCAAGGGACAGATTCTTCGTTCCAAAAAAGCTACTTCGACCTTTGAGCTGCCAAATTCCTTCCCCCATTACCTCCCATCTTTCTTTCCAGTATAGTACAGCTACTCTGAGTCATTGTTTATCTAATTTAATTAACATTTACCAGTGCCTGCAACCTAAAACACTGTCTTAAAACATTTGCTTGAAAAGCCTCCTTGTCCCAGAGCTGTCATTTTTTAGCATGATGGATAATGGATAGAAATAATTATCCTGAACAAGGTTAGACAGCTTAAATGATTTGAGTTTCAAAGAATTAGTAAGCTTAGCTAAACATCTTATTTTTCAAGACACATTACAAAAACACGGCAATGACCATAATGGGATGTAAAATCTGTACTCTGCTGAAACGTATGCAGTCTCTCACAGGTAGCAGTGTCTGCAGCCCCTTCACCTAGGGAGATGAAAATCAGCACATCATCTGATACACCATCAATCCCTGTGCTGAAAGGACTTCGGGTAACTTTGAAGCCCAGGTAAGATGCTTCCAGGGCTGTGAGTGCTGGTGTCCAGTTCAGCTGGTCCAAGTGGGTGGGCAATGTGTTCATGGAAAGCCAGTGCTGCAGCCACAGTGACTATAACAGCCCTGGAAAAGGCCAGAAGACATCAGAAGGCAGAGACCTGATGCAAACAGAGTGAGCTTTTTCAGGTTTACAAAGGTATAATGGAAGGCAGAATTGGGCTTGCTGCCTCTACATTATTTCTCTATTTTTTCTTTCCATAATTTTGAGGGAAATAGAAGTTTTGAATTAATCATTGACCTTTAGCTTTGAAGAAAAAAAGAACTTCGGTGTGAAATTGCCAAAAAATGAGAGTAGCAATTTGTAATTGCTTCATTTCACTCCTAGAAACCCAGGTGCAGCCAGGCCTCTGCGGCGCTTTGCACTGTGCAGAAGTGGGCTCTCCTCCAGGGACTCTCAATCCAAGGCAGACAAAGAGAACACGTAGGAAAACAGGCACCTGGTGGAGAAGTGCCAAGCCACATGCAGTGGGACACAGGAGGTGCCCCCTCTGTGCCCTGCTCATTGCACTGCGACACCTTTCAAATAATAACCCTCCTCTGCCCAGCGAGGTGCACACACCTGGTGTTGTTCCCCTCGGTGAAGAGCAGGGGGTCACATCCTGCTGCCCACTGGCCATGGTGAGTGCTCTCAAGAACTGCCCAGCATCCTGCGTGGACCCGGCCCCGGGAACAGAGTCTGGGTTATGGGCTTCTAGAGTCTTAATTGTTAAATGCATCAATATGATGGAGATTTCCACTTAAGGTAGAATTTGTTTGTTTTTTTTCAATTCTTGTTCACCGCGTTATATATTTCTGGGGCCTTTAGGCAAATGAAATAAAAATCATCATCCAAAAAATGTCCCTTTTCACCTCTGAAAACAAAAGAAAATTTTCTTTATAAGGATGGAGAATTTGCAGACCAACTTGGTAGAATCCAAAAGTTTCACTCTGAACCTCACTTTTTCTGCTTTTAAATTTATTTTTTAAACATCTCTGTACTGGTGTAGAACGATTTAAAATTCCTCTGGCAAAGTGCAGTTTTATTGCTCCAGAACTAGCATAAAGCTGAATGGGTGGCTGTATTTCAAGCGAGGAGCTCTGGGAAAGTGCAGCTTGCAAATGCCAATAGAGCCCAGAAATTGAACTCTAGCCTTTCTATTCGGTGCTCTTTTTATTATTAAGTCACAGAATAAGTAAAATGTTACAGGGACACTTTAAATCTACACTTGTTTGTACAGCACCCAAAGAATATGTGATGGGGAAAGGAAATGAAAAATGTGGGGATGCTGAAAATAAGGAAAAGATTGGAAGTTGAAGAATCATGTATGGTAAATTATGGGATATAGTTAAATCTTTAATTCTAACCTGAAATACAGAAACATGGCTTTGGTGCACTCATGGTTGTGGCGTGTCCTTGGCTTAGGTTCTCTCTGTTTGGTGGCTCAGAGGATGGGACATTTCCGTGGCATGGCAGGAGGCAGCAATGGCCAGAAGTTGCCTCAGTTTAGAAAAATGTTATTTTAATATCTGAAGATCCCTTTTGTTTTGGTTTGTTTTTTTCAGACAAAATAAAACAGTCCAGAACTGAACTGCACAAAACTTTTTATTGTGCTCTTGAAAATGCTGGGACAGGTGGCAAAGACAAGCGAGAGTATGGACTGTAACACACGATGCTATCTGCTCCTTGGGTTTTCCTTTCAGTAGCACAGTTGAGTTTTGGATGCAGTTGTGGAAGCAATTTGTTTCTCATGCTTGTGGATGTGTAGTATGAAGCAGAACACTCATTATTGTGGAGCCACAAGTGATAGATGAATAACATGGTTGGGTGCCAATGTTAGCGTTGGCCCTGCATAACCATCCTGTTGGTAACCTGCATTACTTGTTCACGGCAAAACCAACAGGTTGGTTTTCCTTTGCAACTGCTTTGGAATTACAGAGTGAGTCCAACAAAAACAGTAGTAAAGTATAATTATGTAGTTACTTTTTTTACAGTTACCAGGTCATTCTTGGAGAGATATATATATTTAACGTGCTGTCGCTGTGTGCTGAATGGCTGGGAGAAGCTGAGGTTTGGAGTATGAAATTTCCTCTGTTGCTGGTGTTTTAGAAGGTGTAGCAGCCTCTGCTCACCCTTCTTGGTTGGGAGGCAGTGTTGCTTTCTCCCCTGCCTTTTGGTCATGGTGCTCTGGCCAGTTCTTGGCACGCGTCGGTGACCTCCTCCCATCTGATGGCATCTTTGCTTCTTGCCCACCCTACTTCCATGTGGCTGAAACGTTTCTGATTGTCCCATAAAGGTTTTAGCCAAACGCTGTGGCAGAAAGTGCTCTTAACGGAATTGGCAGCACTGAGGAAGGTGGCGGGAAGACAGGAAACTGCTAACACAGCGATATTTTTTAAATATGAAATGCAGAATGGATGCAGTGGATCTTCTTTGGTCATCTGCTGACTCTTCTGCATTGTGTGTGATGTGTAGAGCAAATTGGTTTGGGTTTTGTTGAGGGAAAAGGAAATTTCTCTGCAAACTTAAATTTTCTACGTGAAAATCTCATGTTTGCTACTTGAAAAATCTCATGGGGGCAACCAAAACACAGTGTGGTGTTCCAGGCTGGTTTGGGATCATGCCAATGTGCCAGAGTCCAGCAGCCTCAGCTGGATGTCCTGATCTGAGAAGATCATGGTGCCACACCAAACATAGAGTTGTGACTGGACTTTTATTCTGCTATTAAAAAAAAAGTAAAAAAAAAAAAAAAAAGTATTTCAGCATTTGGCTGAAAGCAAATGTCAGTTAATGTTCTTTATGTCTGTTAAATAGGAAATCAGTAAATAAGAATGAAAGTGTGAAAAATGCTCTTTAATACTTCAGGATTTTGTGGATAACAACATAGATCTTTGCCCCAAAATTTGAAATTCAAGCAACCAGCCAACTTAAGCAATATTTAGAAACTGTGCAATTGTCTGCTAATTCCAGTGGAAAATGTTTAGGAATTTGCAGAGCAGTCTCTGTGGTGAGTTTAGACACGGGAGTTCACTCAAGCACCTGCTTAGGTCCTGTTGATGCTGTAGGACCTAAATCCCATTCCTAAATAGCAGTGCTTTTGCAGGTGAGGAGTCAGGTTGGAAAAGTGCTTCCCTCTTGGGTCTGTTTTGAGCCTTTCTCACCACTCATCCTGCAGTGGGATGGATGTCCAGGGGGAGGGAGTCATTTCCCCAGGCATCTCCCGTTCCCTGCAGCTGGATCCGGTCCTGGCTGTGAGTTGGGCATAAGCCCTCACAGTTTAGGAGGCAATTCCTGTAAACCCAGAACAAGGCTGATTTCAGGCTCTTAGAGTTTGAGCTTTGCTCCTCCCTTCTGCTCTCTGCTCAAACCCTGGCAGGTGGGTTTGTGGCTGCCTAATGTGAGTTTAATCCTTGTGCCAATCCAGAGTATTGCTGAATCCTGCAGAACTGCTCTACCGGTTGACCAGGGTATGTTGGGTAGGAGACTTGCCACTATCTCTCTGCAGTGTTTTCAATGATTTTCAAAGGCCAGTTGACTTTTCCTATATTTAAAATATATTTCTATGGAAACTGTGAGGCTAGAAGAATGATTTGAAAAAGTTTAATACCTAACGGTACTCAAGATAATGGCAACAGACAGCCATGCAATGGTGACTGGGATACCCAGTCCTCCTAAACCAGCTGAGCTGCAGGTGTAGGCAGCTGGAATGGAGGATAAATCCATCACTCACTGCTCAGCCTGCATGCCCCATGCACCCCTTGCACAGAACTTTGCAGCCTGTTGTGCTCCCTGGGAACACGGGCAGTCACGGACACTGGTGCTGGGGTGGGCAAACTGGAATCAAGGAATTGAAATGGGATGTGATAAAAACACACGGAGGAGTAAAGCCTGCGCAAGCTCGCTTGGTGCAAACTGCAGCATGCCCTTGTCTGGGTGCAGAGGTCGGTGGTGGTGCAGCACTTCCACAGCAGTGCCTGCATGGAGGCTATTTCCGACTCCCATAAAAATCTTTATGTCTCTGTGATCAGGATTCAGTGATGCAAATTTGCTGTGTCAAAGGAAGATGCCGCTGTAAATGAATTAGTACAAGAAGAACTTCTTATTTAAGAAGTGCTGACTCTGCACTCTCCCCTATGCCCTCGCTTTTAAATTGAAGTCTGGGTTTGTTGCTTGCTATGATCTATATTTAGATACTTGTAAATGAAGTTTTGCAGTCACATGGCTGCATTCTTGTACAGCTTCATGAAGCTGTTTTTTCACATTACTGAGATTTATACGTTTGCGTTTACATATTGCAGGTGTTTCCATAAAAGCTTGGGGTAGCCACATTAAGGATGATGGCCTGAAAGAAAACCAAGAAGTGTTTAACATTATACTGAGCACACCTAAACACATCATCCTAGTGCAAAAGAGTGATCACTGCAGAAATGAGGGACATGCAGACAGGTAAGATTGCTGGATGAAGGCTTTTTGGGAGCACCTCCTCCATGCAGAGGGTCAAGTTATGCAAGGGTTCAGCATCTCTTTTCGGATTATCTTGTGTGATGCTCTCAGTAAACTGCTGAGCCCCTAGCAGAATATTTCAAAATGTCAGAGAGTGCTGCAGTGCTGAGCTCATGCTATGTAAATGATAGCCTGAGGAATTATGTGCTGTACACACTACACACAAATCCTGTCCCAACCAGCCCTGGAAGAGGAGATAGCATTCTTGACGGTGTGTCCTCTGCTCCAGGAATCTTGCCAGGAGGACACACCATAATTCATGCTCTGCTGATGCTTTATAAAAGTTGCAGGCAGTACCTTGGCTGCTGTGCTGCTGACCCCAGCATCCATGTCCCTTGCTGGCCTCTCCAAGCCTGGTGGCTGACTGTATCCTCCCATGTCTATCCTGGGCAGGCTAATGTGTCAGTAGCCCTCTGACTGGCATAGGCAGTGCAGGCAGGCAGTCCTGCCTTGCTGGAGCTCAGCACAGCATTACATAACAGGTCAGGGCTCTCCCTGCTTTTGGGATACACCCAGAGCTGGACTGACCCCAGCTTTGCCCTCCAGACTGCAGAAGTCTACAGCCTGACATGGAAAACAAGGTGGTAATTCACAGGGCTTCTCCTTACCTGAAGAACCCCTCCACTGGATGTGGCTCTTGGTGACATGGTCTAGCTGGAGTCATGGTGTTGGGTCATAGGCTGGACCTGATGATCTTGGAGGTCTTTTCCAGCCTCAGAAATTCTGTGATTCTCTGCTGACTATAGAATCATGAAATTATTTTGGTCGGAAGACACCTTTAATATCATTAAGTCCAACTGTTAACCCAGCAGTGCCAGGCCACCCACTAAACCCTCAGCACCACATCTAACTGGCTTTTAAACCCCTCCAGGGATCATGGGGACTCCACCACTGCCCTGGGCAGCCTGATCCAGGCCTTGACAGTGCTTTAAGGGAAGAAATATTCCTAATTATCCAACATAAACCTCCCCGGGTGGAACCTGAGTCCATTTTCCCTTGTGTTATTGCTTGTTCCTTGGGAGAAGAGACAAACTCCCACCTGGCTCCAACCTCTTTTCAAGGAATTGTTGAACTAACAAAAACAAAGGATTGTCAGCACTTAGTTTAACCTGGTTCAGGACTCACCATAAAGCTGTAATGTGGCATCTTCCATGAGGCTGGGAAACGAGAGGTTTCCCAGAGGGAAGAGGCAGGCTGACAGTATGGGATGATCGGGGACTTTCACAGTAAACTAAAATATATCTGAAACATTCATGGGCAATGTCAGAAGTTTAGGGCAGAATGGTGAGAAAGAGTTTGGTTTTGGGGGAAGAACATTTTCTTCCACTTATCATCCCTTTTTCCATGGTGTTCTGTAAGCATGGCCACAGGAGGACCCCCATCCTTCAGACAGGGCAAGGCAAGGTGCAGTGCGGGGCAGAAGGGCGTTCGGGTGAGTAACAGGGCCGGGAGCAGCCGGGCGGATGGGTACCCAGACCAGCACATCCAGGCCAGCCTTTTTATTTTTTTGAGGCTTCTGCCTTTTGGGAGGCTTGTTGGGGAACTAAAAAGCTCCGATTTCCTGCTGCCACAAGCACGGCTGGGTGCTGGCCCAAATGTGGGTCAAGAGTGACACCCTGTGGACAAGTTACTCTTTTTCGAAACTCCTCCGGGATTTTTCTCCTGCTGTTTTTTTTTTTGCCCCTGGTTTATCTCCCCCCCCGTCTCCCCAGCATTTGCTTGCGCACCCCTCCTCAAACCCCCAGCTTGCTCAGGGGTTGCCGCTGCGAGCCCTGCGGTGCGCAGGGTCCAGCGTTTCTCAAACTCTTCAAAGGGATAGGAGGAGGGGGCCCCAAATCCACCCCACCACTTCTGTTGTGTTTTGCTTTTTACACTTGGTCTCGTCCGGGCAGCCCCGTCGCTGCAGCTCCCCGTCCCGCCTCACCCCGACTTCTCTGCCGCGCAGCTCAGCAGCTGGAGCCGGGTGTGCTCCCGGGGCTCGTAAATCTACCGGCTGCTCGCAAAATTTGGCAAGTATGAACCCGGGCTGTCTGTTAAACAGGGAGAGAAACTGCGCGGGCTTCCCCGCAGCACCCCCCCCACGCCCTTCCTGTCCTCGGCAGCTCACCGAGCCTCGAGCCCGGGGGAAGGATTCCTACCCGAACATGAAAAGTCCTCAAAAAATGACTATTACAAGAACTGCTTCTCTTCAGGTCACTATGACGGTCTCTTCCTAATCTCGGACCTGGTGGGTTTGTATCATGCTGTCCTGATACTCTTGGTTTTATCCCCAAGGAGCACAATCTGGTGTCTCAGAACAGGCTGCTTGACGCCAGCTGATGACCTGGAGAGGGTACAACTCTATTTTAAGCAACAAATAATTCAGTTTTATATTGGTGAGGAATTCCTCATCATTCATTTAATTTTGTGGGTCTAAAAGAAACCATAACATTTTGGCATGCCTGAGTGCTGGGAATGGGAAAGGGGAGTGTGTCAAAATCCTTCCAAGAGTTTATGTCCTTTCTTGCCCCCAGCAGTTTAACCTTGCCAAGTCCACACAAACATATATATATGTATATAAACATATATCCAAAAGCAGAGACTGGGTGGAGATTCCTTAATGCCCACAAAGAAGCAAACAAAAAGGCAGTAATTTTTTTCAAATGACATTTATATGCCACCATTAACTCTACTTAAGCTGGTATAGCTTAGGGCTTTCAGAAAGAAAGAGTAACTTCAGCTGCACCAGCTACCATATGTTTTTGCTGAGAGGAGCTGCAGATTTTGCCTGGACAACCTACACAGATTCTCTGCCTTTTCCGTTGTATGCTAAACCTTGAGGAAGAGGTGTCCTAGAGTAAAATGTCAGGGGTTTTTATGCCCTTATGCCATTTCCAGCAATCTAGGCTGAGCATGCATCCTTGTCAGACAAAAAAGAATGAGATCAGCTCTTTTAGTCCAGGTCTGGGACACTGTGGAAGAGGATTAGGTCAAAAACATCGAAGGAGGGTGTATTTTTCCAATCATACTCATGACCTAGCATGTGTTGCACTCTAGCTTTTAAAATTAGGAGACTTCACCAGAGCAGGCATTAGAAGTGGGAAAAACTTCAAAAATTCTGCATCATCCTGGGAATTTCCTAGTGAACATCAGAAGTGGGAAGACCCATCAGGTAAAGAGTATGGGGAAAGAAGCTGCTGGTGGCTGAAGAGTAGGTTGGTTGGTTGGGTTGACTTCACCAAGCAAACAATGACGCTTGTGGCAATGCTACTGGGTTAGGGTTAGGGACCCCGATGTGAGCACAGAAAGCCATGTGCTGTCTCCAAGGTGGGGTGAAGCTCTAAAATTCCCTTTTCTGTTTTAAAAGCCAAGGCCATGTCTTGGTTGGAAACATTTCATCCCAAGTCCCACTTCCTCTGTTCAGATTAGGCCACTGCCTACAGAATGTGTCTTCTCATGTCCCTTTTAGTCTCATTGTGCAGTGGCACAACACGGCTGTGTGCCGTGGAGCAGGTTATATATTTCACCACAGAGATGCCTGCAATTCACTGGAAATTTATGGTTTGTAGTCTTCATCATTGTACTGAGGCTCTTTTGAGGGTGTGCAGCCCCAAGTCAGCCTGGTACCAAGGGCTCGGGGGGAGCTTCACCGCTTGCTATGTGACAGCCCAGCTACAACAGCTATAGGCAGAGTTGGAAACAGGGTCAGGCCATAACGCTTCATTTTGGAACTTAAATTTGGTCGATTTGAGGTAAATAAAATAACTGCACTGCCTGATTTTCAAAGGATCATTTACTTTCCTGGAAAGCAGAGTATGCTTTTTGGAAAATGTACAGGCCTCTTTCAGGATGAAGGGCTCCACGTGCAACAATCAAGTTTTTACCGTTTAATTAACAAACTTTTATAAAGAATTTCAATTCAGAATTACTAAACAAAGAAACTATACAAGCCCCAGATGAGATCTAAACAGTTTCCAAAAGACATTTAAAAAGAGAAAAATACTGGGCCACATGTTTTTTCTTATGTCTCTTGAGTCCATTTATTCCAGACATCTGACAGGCAATTCAAATTTCCAATAGTTTTAGGTAACCATGTCCAATTTAGAAACCGCAAACTTCGGCTAAGCCTACCTACCTCCCAGATCAGTCCGGAAAAATGGAGCACTTGCTGATACTCTGCATTTTTGAATTTACAGAGCTTTGTTATGTGTATATGCCATATATACTTGGGTTGAGTTTTTTGGCTCTGTGCAATCCATTTAGATATATTTCATAGACCTGTAGACAGTGGTCACAGTCAGATAAATTATAGTTCCTAATGGAGAGCCTGTTTGTGCTTTCAAAGAGTAAAACTGCTATAAAATTGATCTCCTGTTCTGAGATGCCTTTGATGGTGGTTGTTGTATGGCAGTTTGGATGAGACAGAAGCAAAGGCTCCTTGTGGATGAAGAGCTAATGAGCCTTATTTCTGGATCTGAGACTTAGGCTGATTTCTTAACCTTTCTGGGTCTGAGTGTTTGCATCTCAAAAGTGGAGATTAAACAGGGTCTTCGTGATGGACAGAGACAAACCATGGTGGAAATTCTGAGTTCAGATATAGGCAAATAATGTCCTGCTATGTGCTCTTTCCTGTTTCCCTGCAGAAACCTCCTTGGTGAGGATTTAATGACATTTGGGAGGAAGCAGTTAAGGCAGAGGATGCATCAAGTGCTGGTTTCCACACCACCTTCTCACCTTATTCCCTAAAACCTGGGTTGTCCAATCACGCAGACCCCAGTGCCCTGGTCAAGCTTGTATGGTGCCATACCTGCAGAGGTTGGCATCAAGCATCCTCTGTGCCTCTGATCATCTAGTATTTCTGGGGAAATACTAGATGATCAGGTTTGACTTCTAAGAAAGTTTGGATGAACAGAAATGATGGAGTAGGTTCTCTGCTGCTAAACCACAAAGTCAGAAGAGACTTTGTCAACCTTCAGCAACAAATCCTGTTTGGCTGGTAAGTGGCCATCACTATATCCTGTAATGTCAGATTCATCTCATCTATTTTTATCTTTCCAGGTCTATTTCTAGTGGGAGCACTCGTACGCAGTCCCAAACTCTGCTACCGGGGGAAAAATGAGATTTGAATCAAATTCATTGCTGTTAATTTCTTTCAAATGAAGCACGAATCAGAGGAGGCAGCTGGTGGTGGAGAAACATCTGCTCATCCGCAGCAAGAGGTCAGGAGTGGACCTGGTCCCTGGTAAGGTTTAGGGACTGGGAACATGGGAAAGCAAAGGGGAGAGTTGGACAAGTCACCTGATCAATTTTGCTATCTCGTATGGTTTTCTTGAGCATCTGCCCCATTCTCCTTCATGCAGAGGTGATCTGAGCAGAATCAATGTATTTTCTTAAAAGTAAAAAAGAATAACAGGGAGAACAGAATGTTCAAGACATTCTCAGCTGATGCCTGGTTTGGAGTAGCATTTATGTCCTTCAAACCCAGTGGTGCCAATCGCCACATCCCCGTTGACTTGGGAAGAGTTGTCCTGATTTTAAGGCCAGTGTCTGCAGAATGCAGTACCTTTTGAGCTGAAAACAAGCGACCAGGTTCTGATCCTCTAGTTGGAACACAACAATCAACTTTCTTCAGCCTCTTTTGCTATATATCTGAGGGCTGAGAAGTAAAGAGGGAAACGCTGAGTCTGCTAAAAACTGTTCAGATTCTTGTGGGTACTTTAGTGGAGCTGGTATACAATTATGAGGCCATTCTCTCTGCTGGCAAATTAACAGCTTAGAAAAATTACAACGGGGGGTGGGGGGGGAAGAGGGGGGTCGGGAAATGAAAAAAAGACATGGAAATTCTGTTAATGAAACAGAACAATGAAAATCAAAGCTAAAGATGGAAGGAACTGAGTGGGCCCCATCCAGTTCATTGCCTGCTAGGCTGGATTTCTGCCTATAGTAATTTATGCCACAGCCTTGGAAGTGAAAACAGATTTCATTTACTACTGAACAGTACCACTCTGTGTAGAAAGAGGTCATGGCCTTGCAGCATTTCTGAGAAGGTATTGTGGGATTATTGCTCCCACTTTGCAGATGGGCATAGTAATGCTGCTTGAATTCTTAAATTTAGGCTCTGGCGATGGGGAATCTGAATTAGGTCTCGAGTCTAATGGCTGTCCCTTGTCTCCTGCTGTTACATGGAGCAATAATGCTGTCACATTACTTGGCCACTGTAGGAAGTGTTGAGATTGTAGAGGTCCCAGTTAAGACTGGTGTTCATGTGTGCAAGGCTCTGCATGAAGATGATCCCTTGTCCCAGGGATCTATCCTGTAAGGGTTTGATGGCAGAGTTGCACATAAGATGCTCCCCCAGTAGGCAAAGATCCACTTTCAGCTTTAACGACACCTTAATGGAGAAAAGTTATCTGAAACTTTTGGCTTGCTTTTCTTTTTCACTAGTCTAACCAGTACCAAGTTGATCCCAAAACCCTACCAACAAGCATCAAGACTGCGGCTGGCAAGTCCCTGCTTGCTCACATTGCCACCACTACCACAGGCACTACTTTCCTTGGAGAGGTCTGGCCATGAGAAGTGTACACGTTCTGAGGCAAAACAACAGAAAGCAGGTAAAATTAGCATTTGGAGAAAAGTTCCTATGGAAAAAACTCTGCATTCCCTGAGAGCCAAATGAAAAAATACTAAAACAATAATCAACCCTCAGCCCCAAGCTTGCAGAGTCTGCTGTAATTTATGATATACCATATGAATCTAACTATAGAACTTCATTTAAAAATTTTATAAAGACTGTAAATCTACAGTGAAATGTTCTAGGGACAATCTTCTGGCAGAAACCCTCACTCTGCAGACTGACCTATGGGAGAACCAGCCTGTCAAGGGGTTGATCTGAAGCCCACTGAAGACAATGGAAATACTCTTATTGACGTCAGTGGCCTTTAGATCAAAAATCCCCCAAAGCCCATCATGGAAAAACGAGTAGTAAGGGGAAGCAAACTGCTCTAATCAATAGATGCTGCTGTATGAAGGTCTTTAACAATAGCTTAATGGGTCACAATGAGCTGCTTTGGACACTTTTCTTTTGTACTGTGTGTATCTTATAATCTTTCTCCTGAAACTTTTAAGGGAATTTATCTCGCTGGAGGATTTGGGAGAACATCTGCTGCAAATGATGGGTAAAGACATAAGCTGTTGTGGGTGGGGTGAGCCTCAGGAGGTTCACAGTTTGGGTTTGGCTTCTGCTTCAGATTCTTATCTGAACTGCACAGATCTCCTGTGGCTGCAAAAATTGGACTGGAAATCACAAGAGTACGAGACTTCTTGTGAGATTTCCAGCACTTTTCTTATGGTTTTGACTGAACACCAGATGTGGAAAAAATATTTAACAAAACTGGATGCAATTTTTTCATGTCTGGTTCTAAAAAGGGATGAAGGTTCAGGAATCTAATTTTATCCTTTCCAGTTTCACTCCTTGGTGAGATTCAGTTGTAGTTTTAAAAAAAAAAAAAAAAGGCAATTTAAACCCAAAATGTAGCTATTGCAACAAGTCCCTAAAGAATCGTTCGAGTAGATGAAACTCTAAACATTACATTGACCATGAACAAAATTAAAACCTTATGCCTTTGGCAAGTGGAGTGCAAAGAATGAACAGGGTGAATGGTGACCATTAGGAAACATCTACTAATATTCTTTCCCTTCAAAGATTATTTTTATTTGCTTTCCACGCAACCGTATTTGCATTTTTTGACCCTTTCCTGCCTGCTTCTACCCAACAACCAAGCTCTTAGGCTTTGCCTAGAATAGATATTTTTAGGAATACTTGAGTAATTTTGTGCTTGCCACATGGAAATTCTAAATTCTACACCGGACCGCAAAATTTCCTGTTCTTCTAATAGACTTTTCAGGCTGCTTACACGAGCCTACATTAACTTTAGGGTGTAACACCAGTACTGGAATGCTGAGTCACTAACCAGTGACAAGTTCTTCTAATCCATATGTTCTATATGTTCTTTCTGCACAACTCACAGCTAGAAAGGAGGGTCGCTTTATTAATAGTTTAATTGTATTACCTACTCATGTCTGCTTTTAAACTGGTGGTCTTTCATCAGAGAGGGAAAACAATGAGGTGTTTTGGGAACGAAATAGTGAAGATAGGCTAGAAGAGCTCTTAAATCACAGGAAGATTTCACAATGTATGTAGGCATCTTTGGAAAGTGGCCTGAAGTGAAGCGAATGACATATCTCTAAGGGTTTAGATCACAAATGTTGGGAACAAAACTGAGCAACAGAAAAACAAATCAAACAAGGAAAAAAAGTTCAAAAGTGATTGGGCTGTCGCTGACCTCATTCACTTGAATATTTTATCACTTGTGATTGCCTCTGAAATTTTTGGTTTCAGTTGGGGACAGAAAGTTTGTCCCTGTGGGATATATAAAGGCCTGGCTGAATGGAAACTGAGCTGGCATATCTTTTAAACTTCTCATTTGGTGTGTAGTGTTGCATACAAATCAAATGTGGCTGATGAAAAGGGAGCATATTCTCTCATCCAGAAGTTGTGGAGCAGTGAACCATAGCTCCAGAGCCTGAGGAGACTGTCTAGAACTCACCATGTCTTGTCATTTCATTGTTGGCAATATTGGGATGTTTTCTTCAAAGATCTAGAGCCAAACCTCCTGTGAACCTCCACTGTCATTTAACAATCAGCAAAGAAACCAATTAATAATGTCAAGAAACAGCTCTGAAGTGTGGACAACGACACTGAAAAAGGATGGGGAAGAAAAACCCCAGGGTTTGTTTTTAATCCTATTCATTTGGGAGGAAGGAGGGGCTCTGGTGAGCTTTGAAAGATTTTATAGCTGTCTCTTCGGGCTCAGAGAAGGAGCGGTTGGGGAGCAAGACATGCCAAGACCCTGTCAGTGCCTCTGCTCCCGCCAGAGATGAGGCTCCCAGCCCCGGCGGGCGCAGGGCAGCCTTTGTGCTGGGGGGGGACTGCTTCTTTGGGAACTGGTTTCTGCATGTGCATGGGGAATTGAAATCACACTGCTACTTCCTTGATGTCTAGCAAATGTCCACTGGGACGGACCCTCCAAGAAAAATACTGGGTTTTGTAATTCAACTTGGGAGAGTGCTGAAAAAAAGCCACAGAAAAGGGTGAGGAGAGGAGAGAAGAGCCCTCCCACTGTTCTCCCCATGGTTAGCTCACAGGGCTGTACATCCAGCCCATGTGGAAATAGTTACCTCCAAATAACACATCCTGCGGGACCATTTCTAGTCATTTCACAGAAGCCTTATTAAAAAAATAGATACGTTATTAACCTGAGATTCAGGGACTTGAATTCATGATAGAGGCTGTAAACTCTCTGCCTATGGTTCAGTTTTACAAGGATGATTTGAGGGTTGGAAAAGGAAATCTTGTGGAGAGAGGCTTAAGGAGCTCAATTTGGTGAATTTAGCAAAAAAGCAGATCATGCAGCGCCCTGACTCTGTGCAGTAAATGCCTTTGGAGGAAAAAGTACCGCGTACAAAAGAGCTTTATAATCTAATGAGAGGAAACGTAACGAGATGCAATGGCTGGAAATTTAAGACGGGCGAAATCGAGAGATTGGGAAGGCAGAGGGGGCTGACTGCTGGGACCTACTGTGAAGGGGGGCAGGGGATTTGTCATCATTTTGCATCTTGAAAATCAGAACTGGAGGCCAGCCCAGATGACTTCGGTGAAACATACAGTAGTAGGCCCAATTAGCAAGTGAATGTGTGAAATTGTTTTCTTGGGGATTTATACTGAGCATTAAACTAGATGATCTGAATTGTCCCTTTCAGCCTTAAAAATGGAGGAAAGATGCCAGAAAAGGAGCTAGATACCCAAATTCTACCAAACTGCAATTGCCGGGGCCTCCGGGCCCCTTTGTAAACGCTGTGAGGGAAAGGAGAAATGGTCTGTTCTGAGTGCTGGGCTATGGAGACACAGACAGAATGATGCATGTCATCACATGCTGCTAGCACAAACCCATTTGTAGCTGGTTTTCCATCTTGCTCCCCCCAGAACACTTTTCTTTTTTATATTTTTTTTTTAACTAAAAATATATCCTCAGAGGCATTAGTCACTCTGCCCACATATTAATAAATTGCATAATGATGCCACCAAGCATCCAAAAACCTTTCAAACTGTTATATATTATTCCTTTCAATAATATTCTAAAAGGCCAGTGAGGCTTAATGGAGCCACATGGTATTGTATTTAATCCAGAAATCTGGAACTGTCTAAATTCTCATATATAAATTAAGATAATATACAATATGTTTTTTTCATTTAATTTGGTTCTCCTCATTTGGGTAAGCTATAACTCCATAGGGCTGTGTCTTCTGCAAGAGATTTTTGTCTACCAAATCTTAGGTTTCTAATGTTGCTCTTGCTTTTAATTGCTCAGGGCTGTTCTCTGTAACAAGTCACTTCTTTGCCAGGCAAAAGAAAGTTTAATGGAACCACAGTTTAACTGGGCAAAGTTTAAAAACCTGCAAGTTACAAGAGGTTTACTGGGACTTTTCCTTATGGCCTCTCCCACACGGCTCCTTTTGTGCCGCTGCTGAGAATCTCGCTGCCGTGCAGTGGGGATGGTGAGCTCTGCTGAGCATTGAGCACTGGTTTGCAGGTGTCTCCTTGAGTCTCCTTGTACTCGGCTGGGTGTCTGGCACACAGGAATTTTTAGGAGATGAGGGACTTTTCAGTGAAGAAAACCAAATCCAAATATTTCCCAAACTGGAAAACAGGAGAGCTTTAGATGTGAGTTTTGGGCGTGAGGCTTCCTTTCACATGTACCCTCTGAACAGGTCCACCTCTGCTGGGCAGTGTCTGCAGAAGGTGTTCACATACTCTGGCAAGTCATGGCAGATGTCACAGGCTATAAGATACAAAGGGATCATCTTCTCCTTTCTTTCTTTTCATCTCAAGCTCCCTTCATGACTTTGGAAGCTCTGGCTATCGCTGTGCCAGGGTGGAACAAAGCTTTGGAACAGGAACTGGGTAGGTCAGGACCACAATTCATTAATGTTCTTCAACTCCTATAGTTTGTAAACCCAGTAACCAAAAAAAAATCACACCCATTTGCTGGTTTTTGAGCTTTAAAAGATGGAGGGAGAAAAGTACATGTCCTTGGGTATATTCTGCTCTGTTGTTTGACATCCTGCAGCAGAAGAAAGCCAGGTGTGGAAACAAACGGAGTGAGATGGTTTCTTGTGGGGTCAGTGGAGTAGACACAACAGAGGTGCTGAAATCTGGGGCATACCTTTCGTTTGAGAGAATGTGTAGGAGAATTAAACACATTCTGGAAAGTAAGAGGCCTGTGCATTACAAGTGAACAGCTTTGAATCATATGAGCCCAGGTTTTGGTTGAGCCCATGAATAAAATTTCTTTCAGGCTTAAATACTTGTTCATCGTTTCTGGTTTGTTTTGTGCTGGGTTGGTTTTGTGTTTTTTTTTCCAGTTGGCTTTGAATTTTCCTTGGCTTTGTCAATACTAGACCTGACCTTGGACAGAAATATTCTCATGGCTATAGTCTGGTTTTGACAAACTTTTGTTAGGAGCAGGATGTATGGAGGCCCCTTGGTCTCCCTGTGTCCACAGAGCTGGTCCAGTGCTTATTGTATTTACAACTCTCCTTGCTTTCTTTCATTCCCTTCCCAATGCCCTGCTCACCTGAAGTTCAACCTACAGCTGTCTCATCACTCAATGGAATATGGGCAAAGCTGCTTGCCTTGTGTGTCTTAATGCCTCTCCAAACTGGGCTTTGCATTGCTGCAGCTACACAGATATCAAACTGCAATCGTAATAAGCATCTCTAGGTGCTTTATTTAACACCAGATTTGTTAGACTGAGAATTTCCCCTGCTAGAAACATCTGGGTGATATAACCAGACCTGTGCTGGTCTTCCTACAAATTCCAGCATAGAGGCAGCTCAATTCACAGCAGGATGCTTCACATGGGAGGGAGGAAGAAGTTGAAGCGGTGAAGAGAAAAACAGAAGCAAGCATGCCCAGGAGGGACTAAGTTGTGTTACACCTTCCTCACCATCTCTGTCCTCTCCTGGGTTCTTTGGGACCTACAGGGAAAGTGCGAGTTTGCACCTGGGGCACTGGTCCAGTACTTGTAAAATATTATTGTAGGAGAACAGTGAAAATTTACTCATTTTTGAGCAGAAGGGCAAAGTAACTTTCTTGCAGTCCAATCATTCCTTCAGTTCTTATTGGTGTTGTTATAGACCAACTTCTCTGAGGTGTTGGGACTTTGCCTATATTGCATCCTTCTTCCCATCCTGTTCCAACAATAAAACCCTTGTGTTTTCTGATCTCTGGCTTTCATGCTTGATGACACACTCTGGAAAATTTAAGAAGGGCGCAGGGGATGGGTTAGTCACACTTGTTAATATTTATCCCATTGCAGAAGGAGCAGGGCTGACCTCAGAGCTTGGGCTTTGGAGAATAGTTATGAGAATGATTCCACCCAGCTGAAGTGAAATCTGCATGCAAAGCTCATTTGGTGTCTGGAATAAGAGCTAGAAGGAAATAAAGGTCTTAAATGATATATTTCCGCAGTTAATGTTTAGTCCTGTTTACAGAATCTCACCAGAATGCTGAAGGGTTTGTTTTGTTCATATGTTTTTCATAAGGATAAATATCCATGCAGTTTAAATGTTTTCATTAGATTCAGACAAGAAGGAGGGCGTGGGACTAATTTTTTCTTTAATTGTTGATCTCTCTTGTGGTTTTTTAATGGTTATTTCTTAAAACACTCTTCAGAAATAAAAAAGGCAGGTACATCAAAGAGAGAGGGAAAGTGATTCTCTTTAATTATTCTTAGAGCAATTTTGAGTAATGTAGGCTAAATTAAAAAAATACACAAGCAAGATATTTTGGCTGGGAAGTATGTGTAATGTATGAACAGCAGGAAAAAAAAAAAAAAGCCTTCCTTCCTAAATAGAAAATCTTTGAAAGTAACAGGGGGAAACTGATGGGAAGGGCTGAAGTCCATATATTCCCACCTCCTCCGCCTTGTGCTCTCTTAAAGGTGAGCTGCAAAATGCAAAAGAGAAATGTGTTAAATTCAGATGACTCGCTTGGGTGTCAGGAAGTGGATTGAACAACCACATGAAGTTAACTAACACATTTCCAGTTTTTTTGTTCTTCCCCCCCCTCCCCTCCTCTTCTCCTGAAATCTGTTTTTTTTGCTGCTGTGGTTTTTGCCTCCAGGCAAGAGCGCAGCCACTTGTCCACCCGAGCAGCACCCTGAGACCCCCCCAGGGCTTGCAGGAAGCCAAGATTTCTGGGAGGATTTTCCAGAAAGTAAGAAGGGAGGAGAATTTTAGAAAATGTATTCCTGATCTAAACACACTGGCTGCAGGAGGAAAGAGACAAGCTGCGAGGAATTGTGTGGTGGGCTTGCATTGCTTTGCTGTTCATCTTTTGTCTGGCCAACCCGCCTTTCTGTCATTCACCTGCTCTGCTCTAGGTCTTTTTTGGCAACACAGTTCCTGGCACCCGTGGTGTTGATTACTATGGCCACAGTAACCCAAAATACGAGTAATGCTGTGTTTGCCAGTGACTGCTTTCAGTTGTAGGCACGGAGGGGAGCAGTTGGATGTGGGGAAATGCTTTTTGAGCTGCAAATGGCAGACTTTGGTTTGCAGTTGGGTGTGTGAAGTGACAATAAGTATAATTTAAAACACTTTGAAAGTGCATTAGAGGTCGCCGAAAGAAAGTCTAAAAGGCTGGTCCATCTGAAACAGTACCTCTGCCCATTGCAATGTTTCCTATCCCAGCAACCAAATAAGTGCCCTGCAGAGCCTCACACTGCACTGTGGAAAAGGCACCTGTATGTGGCTGGATTTCATTAGCTTCTGCCTTTCACTCTGGAAACGGTCCCCATGCCTTTCTCCCCCTGCTTGACAGCAGGTGTGCTGAGGAGAACTGTTTAATCTAAAAGGAACAGAGTTATCTGATTTACAGTAAATAGATTTTTCATTTGAAATGGCAACACACAGAGTCCTGTGCATTACCTTGCATCCAGATAATATACACACGCACACATGCTGTGCATTTATGCCTAGGGTATAAAACCACTATTATTGCAATGCTGCGTATGTGTCTGCGTAGAGCTAATTCGTTTCGTGTACTACAGACTGTTTATCAAAGGACACTCCTTAATTGCATACTAGTATTTTTTATTTGGTGATTAAGTTGTAAGAATATGTTACTAGTGTCTCTGCTGATTTATGTTCTCTTTAGCTACAGTGTGACTTCTGATTTTAGCTTTCTGTCCTTTAATAATACACAACCTCCAAATTTTCTTGTGTTGTTTTTTGTTTTGTTTTGTTTTGTTTTTTAAAGAATAAACCCAGCTAGACACGTGAGACTCTTTAACCAAGGAAAGCAAAACAGTGTACGAAAACAACGGCTGCTCTCCCTCTCTTAGGGACACTTGAGTTCTGTCTTCCCCTCTAACAAATTTATCAGAACTCTTCACTCTATTATGGCCACAGAAACAAACTGCCGATTTGGAAATATCTCTGCAGCTTAGTCTCTGGAAGAGAAAGTCAGTAAATTGAAATCAAAAGAGAAAGTGAATATTAATTTGCTTTTCTCCTTTGGGAGAAAGATTTAATGAATTTAAGAAGGAGGTTCTGCTCCTACTTAGTGTTGAATTTGATGAAGCTGCCCAGCTTAACACGGCTCACTGGAGGAGGCACAACATTTGATAAAACCATAACAAGAGAAACTCAAGACGCAATCCCCTTGCAGGGAAGGGGGTTATTTGTGCAGGGCATTGCTACTCCTTCCATGCTTTGGCTCTTTTCTTTTTTTTCTTTCTGGTGTAAGACGTTGTCAGCAGTGAAGGAGGAGAAACATTACTAGAGCAGTGGGGACCATGGGTGGGAAATACCTGTCTTGAGGCATTTGTGGATGTGTTTAGGATGCCTGTGTTTCCCATGTCCTCATCCAGCAGGAGCAGCAGTGGGCCCAGGGCTGACCAGTGAATGCTCTGGCTTCACTCTCAGAGCCACTGGTTGGTGACACTGAAACACTCCGGCCGTAGGACATGGTGATGACATGGCTGGCTCCAGGCAGGTTTGGCAAAGCACAGCCGTGAGCCCTGGGCTGACATGCCCGGGGGTCTTTGCGCTGCAGTGTTTGCAATACCTTAAGCTTCATAAACCTTCTGCTCTGCATTCTCTGTTTCATAAAGTCAGAAAAAACCCTAAGAACCTGATTTCTCCCTGCTCCTTTCACTTCCAGGGTGCAGTAACCATTTCCCCTCCTCATCTTGCTCTGGCAGCCCAGTGGAAAAATTATGATCTTGTACTGCACTATCTTACCCGAACCTGTGAGGCGACAACCGGACGCTGCAGGAGATGAGAAGGATGGGATCAAATTTAGCTAAGGGAGAAGGGTTTTTATATTGAAGTGTTGATGCCAAAATGTATTCCTGAACACTGTGACAGTATCAGGGCTGGTGCAGGGAAGGGTGAAGGCAGCTCTTCCAGTTTATCCTGCATCCCTGCTGAAACCCTGCCTTCCTTGTGAAGATCCTGGTTGTCTGACATGGCCACGCTGATTGCAAGCTGTTATGAGCATGTTTGCTGCCCGTGGCCTTGTTTTTCATCACCACTTACCTTTTCTGTTCTGCCCACCTTGATGGTGGGTGGTGCAGGGCTGTTTTCTCTGCTTGTATTTATTCCTTTATTAATACATCAAAGGCATGCCATGGTTTCCCTTTGGCAGGAGGCACTGCATGGCAGGACTTGTGTTTGCAACACATCACGGTGTAACAAGCACCTCCAAAATGCCCCTTCCTACTAGAGCTGGTTGCCTCCTCCTTGCAGGCTTCTCCTCCCATAATATTTAACCCCCCTCAAAATGACCACTTATTCAAAGTTTTAAAACTTTGTAAGATGCAGTGGCTTCATTTAGGCAGCAAAGCTGTGTATTGAAATATGAATTAGTAGCGTGTGTATCAGCAGGATAGACCATCTGCTGTGCTCAGCACCCGGGTTTGAAGCTGGTTGGCTGGCAGGACAGCATGTGTTTACAGAAAACCCTAACAGTTGTAAAGGAGCCATTTAGGTTTCTCGTGTCAATTCCTGTACAACTCCAGGAGGAGAGATTCCTTTCACAAACTCACATTATAAAGATAGATAGACTACTTTTGACCTCTCTTGAAACATTTGACAGTTGAGCTTGTTGCAAGGATAAAATATCTAGATCAGGGAAAAAAAAAGTCTTGTCATTTCCCCCCCTTAAGCATTAGACTCCTTGAATGCAACATCCATTCATAGCTTAGTTCTTGCATTATAATTTAACTGCCTTTTATTTTCCTTCTGAGATACAGCGCAGGAGCTGTACATGATTTTCATACCGTATTATGCAAGCCATTGTGAAAAAGCTGTCCAGGGTAATGGCTCCATTTCAACATGATACATATGCCAAGATACAGAGATCATTTATTTTTCTTAAAAATGAAATGAGGATGGGATTAAAAATGTTATGTTTTGCCGATACGAGCAATATTCCTCTAATCAATCGTTCCAAATTCATTGCCTCGTTGTAGCTTCTCTGTAATACAAATTGCCCAAGGGGAGGCATGTGGTAGCACACTGAAGGGCTTTACTTGCCCTGTAAGCATCCCTCTAACCTAGGCTATCACTTGCAAAGCACCAATATACAAAGGAGAGGGCAGAATAAAACCAGGTTGGCCCTGGGGATACTTCTGGACTGAGCACTCGATTACTTTCTCACACATGGAGGAATTACTAAAAAAACAACTCCAGTGAATGTGCTGAAACCCTTGCTACTGTTTGGCAGGCATTTATTTTGTACATACAACTCATGTGCGTATGGATGCAGAGTAAAAAGGGAATGTTCTTCTGTGTAATGATGAAGCTGAGACTAAGCCCTCCAGTCGTGGCGTCCCAAGCGTGACTGACCGGCTGTTGGACTGAGAAGATAAATTAAGAAACAGCTCAGATCTGCCGCATCTCTGAGATAACTCATTCCAAAGTGAAAAAAAAATAAAAATAGTATCTTAATATGTAGGTCTTAAGACTTCAATCGATTTTTTATTTATTTTTTTAATGCTTTTTCCCTTTGATGGAAAAGCTCATGAAACAAAATGAAAGTTGGCAAGATGAGAGATGTCAGGCTGGGGGAGAAACCTTGCATATATACCCTGGCCACTCAGCTGTGTTCCTATAGCCTCACGTATGGATGTTTTAGGACTAGTGACATTACATAAAAAGCAAGTGTAATTAATATCCTAAATGGGAACCTTGTATGTTCATGAAGGGTCTCCGATGGTTTTTAGGAGGTAGGCAAGCTTAGGGAAGGACAGGAGACTGGTGGGCTGAAGAGGAAACTGCCCTTATGTAACCCAGGTGTTGTGTAGGTCATGCCTTGGATGCTTAGATACAAAATACAGATAAGAAATTGCTTTTTAATATTGTAGAGGTTTAGAAAACTTTTTTCTTTACAATCTGGTGTGTTTATATGTACATGGATGTGTATGGATGTGTCTGTACATATACATATATATGTACAAATGTTGTATGCATATAAATTATCTTTAACCTGTCCATGCTGGTGAGAGTCAGGGCTTTGGTGATCAACAGTGGAGGAGCAGGACAGGGTGAATCAGGACCATCAGACTCCACCTCCAGAAGGCAGCAGATTTTAATACAAAACCATGAGCACAGTCCCACCACGCCGGGGATTGCATTTCATATTTAGGGACATCAGGGAGTGAAAGGTGTCTCCAGATGAGTCACACAGGGTCACTGCAGAGTTGTTAGGTACCCAATCTGGGGAGCAGTGCGTTACCTGCCACACCCCTTGGTGACCATAGGATGCTTTGGGGAGTTCTAGTCCCCTCTAAAAGCAGCTTGGGAGAGAGTAGCCCTGAAAAGTCATCTGGAAGAGAGGTTGGTGACCCATCTCTTGGGTCCACCTCTCTGCCTTTGGATGCTCACCTTGGCTGTTTGCATTAAGACACTTTCAGGGCAGACTACAGCAACCTTGTTTGGGGAAAATGGCCTGGCCCTGGAGGTCTGCTAGAAAAGAGCTGTTTTGGGGAGGGAAGTAGCTTAAACAGTTTGCACAAGATGCCATGGATGGGTCAACTGTAAGTGAGCCTAAGGATGAATCTTATTTTACATTTGCAGTGTTACATTTTCATGTTCATATCTAATGTGCGTGCCTCCAGATTCTTGTTCTGGTTTTGTTCCTGATTCACTTTACAGTCCAAAGTAACACTTGGCTGCTTTATGCATGGACTAGAAACACAGTGGCACTGGGTGTTGCATTTTCATGTGCCAGTGGCCTTTTGATTATTATTAATATTAGTATGACTTCTTTTGGGGGTTATTCTTCTAAGCTGCTTATTTCTGTTAGGCAGTGGAATACACTTTAAAGAAAAGCGTGACAATACCTTTGAGAGCAGCATTTTCAGACTTTTTCTGAGCATCCCTCCCAAACGCCTGCGGATGGGATTGGTGCGCTTGCCTGCAAGGAGCAGAGCGGTGCAGTCACACCACGTCATCTCACTGCCTATTTTCAGGCTGTGAGCTGTGCCCTCCTGGGTCAAAGCGAAAATGGGAGAGGATCCCAAGCCAAAGCGTGTGGAAGATGACTCACTGGATTATTTTCTGCATTTCAAATGTAACCCTTGCATTCTTGCCAATATATCGATACAGTCAAGCTCTGCCTCCTGCAGCAAGCCTCGTGTATTTATATATACCATGTAATGCCTCTGTAAATACATTTCCCCCTTTTTTTTTTTGGTATATTATTTATTTTTATTTTCTCTCCCAAACAGGCACTGAAAGACCAAAACTGCAACCCACCCAATGCAATTCCTGTAAACACAGTGCACCAAGGGTTCAACTAGTGATGTCTTTGGTAACCATGATCCTGCCCATTTCTGGACTTACTGAATCTGGTCAAAATGGCTCTGGGATACTGGGGAGCCCATGACCTGTCTGACTTTGAGAAAGGAAAAAGCAGCTCAGCTGAGGTATGTTCTTACATAGAGAGACGGCAAATGGGTGACAAAAGCAATGCAACCAGGGCTGGAAAGGAAGTTGTCTTTGCTCCTCTCCCTTGTATACTGGTGATACTCTGTTAAACCCAGCCCAGCTACAATCTGTGCCCTGCTGTCTGTTTTGGGAGGGAAGAAAGGAACAGGCTCAGACCTAGGAGGGCTGAGTTGAGGCAGTTGTTATTGGGTGAAATGTGAACACAGAGCTCACGAGGTTCATACCTCATCAGAAAACTTCGCCATCAAAGCACCTCGTCTCAGGGATCATTTTATTCTCGGGAAGGGGGACATAAATACAGAGTTAATTGTGGCCGGAACCCATAGCAATAACCTGTTTATGGGAAAACTCTAGTCCTACTCTAGAAGAGGTGTAATCTTAGCCTGCCATCTAAAATTTGTTGCTTTATTAAGATTACATTCTCAGCCAAAAACCAGAAGTGAGTTAGTTTGATATGTTTATTGCCCTTTGTCAGGATGGCAATATTTTTTTCTGCTTTGAAAATAGATGTTTCTGCTTATTTGGCTGTGTATTTATCCTTTCTTTTAGCTTTTTCATTACTGTTCCCTTTAATCATTTAATGGGAAGTGTTCAGGTTCCTTTTGATTTAAAATTATGACTCGCAGAGACACTGGCAATATCTTTTCTGGAGTAACGTTGATCCTCTAACTTTAAGACTTTAAATTTGAACCACATGGTTTTGCCACTAACTCCAAAAACAAGCCCTGGAGTTGTGTGACTGTCACTAGAATATAAACCATAGCTATTCTGCAAACAAAAGCTGCAGTATTTAAATTGCAGTTACAGTCAGAAAAGTGACTATTTTAATCATTGCTCTGGTTTACACGGGAGATCTGCTCCCTCTGCACATTCCAAATATCTCTGCAGATTTTTATAGACTGAAAGGAGATTTTACTGCTTTCCACATTTCTTAGCCCCACAGAGGCCAGCCAACGTGGGGCGAGTGAGCCAGATTTGTTCCAGACTCACACATCAGCAGGAGTGTGAGCTGAGTTCCTGCGGCAGGACCTGTCGAACGGGTGATGTGCCCGTCAGGACGAGCAGGCACGCTTCCATGCCCCCTGAGAGCTCCCAGGGTGCAGAGCAGTTGGGGTGGGGGGAAGTAGAAAACCAAAACCCCACTGCTTTTCCTATAATCTGGATTGTTTTGAAAAGAAAAGGTAAAAAAAAAATAAAAAAATCCCTGTAAAGCCTCTTGCACTGGAAGGGCTTTTTTGAGTGCAGCTACCTGGATGGCACACTGCTCCAGGGAGAGGGGTTCTGAGCAAAGGATAAAAAGTATTTTTTTAAAAAAGCATTAAATGCAGAACTGGGAAACTGAAAATAAGAAGATGCAAATGTCTCAAAGGGGTTTTATTTTCCTGCTGGGTTTGAGGAGATAATTCAGTTCCTTTGACATCTCCCTTATGTGGATGCTTTCTTACAGCTTTCTGGATACCAAGCTTTAACCACTTTGGACTCCTATAAACCAAATAACTGCCTCCCTCCTGACTCTCAAGCCCCTTTTTTGTACATTTTCTACATTGAGAATCAAATCCCATTTAGAGGATGGCTGCTTTAATTCCCTATCTGCATTTGTGAAATGTAATATATGTATTTTGTTTCTGCAGAAAATCTGTTACAGTATCGGGAATGTTCCTCTGATACGTGTGTATTCAAAGTAAATGTTGGTAAGAGAAGACCTAATTAATTTTAGATGGTTTTATTAGGCGTCTCTTAACAAATCCCAGAGTATGTAAATGAAATATAACGATACGTACATATTCATCAGTCTGTTCTTGGAATTAAATATGAGCGCTCTGACATTTGGTTTTAAGGAATGACTAATTAACATGTGTGCAGGATGTTCTCATCTTCCTGCTTTGGAGTCCCAGAGTCAGGAAAAAGCAGACAAAACATATTTCCACTCTTTCTATCATAGTTTGCAAAGCAGAAAGCCGTTCATGACAGCCAAGAACTTCTCAGGCTTTTTTGTACCTGTTGGGTGCTGACATGGAGCCCCTTCTTGAGTGTTTAGTGTTGTTAAATGTCATCTTGTCTGTGCAGGGGCCAGGATGACATTAAAAAAAAACAGCTTTGCATCTGACCTGGCTTTTAATAACTGCACCAAAAAGTCACAGAGCACAGTCAAGAGCAGGACAACTTCTGGAGCATAGCCACTGTTGCTGGTGATTTACCTCCATGGTGGGATGCTGTAAAAGTGGTCTGAGCCCTAAGATGCTCCCCATCCCCACTGTCCTAAAGGTGCTCTCTAGGAAAACCTGGGCTGGATTCTGTGGGGATGTTTGGGGTTTAGCTGCCTTGACACCATGCTCAGAAGCACTGGGCTTAACTGTGCTGCTGGTGAAAACCCAGAGAAAAAAACACTTTTGTTTTCAGCATAGCTGGCTCGAGTCGCTTTTGTGTGAGAGCAACGTGTGTGCAGGGCACGCACTTTTTGCAGTAAGGGGGGGTAAAAAAATATAACCCACAGAATAATTTCTTTCTGAGGGTGCTGGGGGAAGGCAGGCGCACCACGTTGCCCCATCTGAGCGCCCTGAAGAAGTTGACCAGAACAAATCTCAGCAGGAACACACAAACCTCTATTATACCTTTTAAAAAGCTCCCCATTGAATGCAGCCGGGCAGATGGGAAGGGCCCTTTTATTTCCTTTTTCTTTCTCCGCCTGAGTTCATTCTCTCCCTTTGGGGGAGCCAGGTTCAAAGACATGCCAAATGCATCAAAACCTTCCCAATAAAGTCCCTTTCACTTCCCGGCAAAGCGGAGACAGGCCGGGAGCGTGCTGAGAGCGCTGAGTCTGTCGGTGACTTTCAGGACTGTGTGTGGCAAATCGTGTGCACAGCTCCCAAAACAATACCCTGAATCGGACGTCTAATTCCCTGGAAATTAAATCCCTCAGCTGGTCAGGGAAAACAGGAGCCAAAGAGATTAAACAGTGCAGCAGGGAGAACTTTGGGGGTTGATGGGGTGTGGTTCTTCTGGGTTTGTTGAGGTTTTTTTTTTAACAGAGGGGTAACAAAGTGGTGGTTTAGTATTGCTTCCATCCTCATTTTAACTTGAACCATGCAACCCCTCCCCCCCTTCCCCTCCCAACGATGCCTGATCCTCGCTGCCCTGGGGGAAAAACTACTTGTCCCAGCTCTGTGCTAATCACCCAATAGGTGAGCCCAGTCCCCGAAAGCACAGCCCCATCTCAGGCTGCAGGGTTGATTTCTGTGGCCATGGGCTGAGCAAAGAGGGATGCTGCAGATTCAACAAACCCCTGGCCATCCCACATCCTGCTCCAGTCCCTGCTAACGCCCGCAGCTCCCAGCATCTCCCAGGCGCTGCACCGGCCGCTGCAGCCTTTACTCAGTGCTGGGTTATTTATCCCGCTGCAAACTCAGCTGGGGCTGGAGTCGTTTGGGTGTCAGGGAGGCCAGAAACTGGGCTGAAACATTCCCCTTGATTTTTTTGTTGCCGGTTTATTAAATATGAGAAGGTCCAGCCATGGATTCTCTGGTGCAGCTCAGGGAGAGGCGGGATGCTGGATAAAAGCACAGCCTCTGCTCTTTAGGAAGCGATCTTTCCCCGCAGGGCTGCTTTTTAACTGCTACAAGTCAAAACTTAGCGGGCCTAGCAGTGGCAATTTTTCTTTTTCCCTTTAAAAAAAAGCAGTTTCCTATGTATTTTTACTGACAAAAGCCTGAAGCTTCCTTTATATGCTTTATTTTCTTTCTCCTCTGAAACGATCGTTAGACAAAAGCAGTTTTGCTGCTGGTTAATCAAGAGAGTGATGTGGCCCTGCATTTTAATCCTAAACCAATTAGCAGGATTTGACATCATGCCATTAGACTGCTTGAAACAAAAATCAAGGACAGCGTAATGCAGCTAGAAAAGAACAATAACCATCAGCGCTGCCCTGTCAAAGGGGAAGGAAGAAATTTGGCTGCGTGTGTAATTTCTAAGCAAGCCCCCTTCCCTCAAACCTGAGCATTCAAATGAGGGAACTAAATAATAATGAGAGGGGAAAATGTTGAATCTCTAATCACATTGCACTAAACTGCACCGGTTTTTAAAGCGGAAATCGATGCTCTTGCTCCTCAGCAAAGCATTTTTATGCCTTGCCTGCAATCAGCTGGCATTTTTAAATCGTGAGTTCTGGTTTACGGTTTCTTTAGCGGATGTTTTGTGCTTTGCTTCGCAGGCAGGTTACACGCACTCCGGGAACGGCGGCATCTCCGATGCAGATGTACAATGAGGGACCCTGGTGTCAACACTCCAGCATCCCCACGAAACAACTTCCCAGGCATGTAAATATTGGCTTTGTCCGAACTACCCAAAGATAATTAACGAACGAAGCACCTTTTATCAACTGCATTTTTTGCTGGCAGAAATGCACCTTACGGCTGATCCCGCAGCGGCGCTGCTGCCCAAGCTGGTGGCAAGGGCTGGAGCCAGGCTGGCAAGTGTTACCCCAGCCACAGCTTCTGCCTGCAGGCAGAAATAAGCCTGGCGAAGCTGTGTGGTGAGAACAAAAATGCAGGCAGGCCCCGGGGTGCGGTATTTGAGGGATGAATGCCTAAAGCACATCGGGGACTCCACGCCTTGCTGCGCTCTCAAGGCTGGCAGCGGAGAGCCGGAGCAGGAGTGAAACCCAGTGTCTCATAAAGCAGCATATGGATAGAGCGCAAATGGATGGGGTTTTATGTCCTGTGCAATATTTTCGTTGCTATTTATTTTGATTTAATTTGGCTAATGTGCAGGAAAAATGAAAATGCGCCGTGCTACTCAACATCTGATGAGGAGTCAAATGCTTTTTAAAATTAGTATTCCCACATAGGCAGGGATCTTTAAGGTCTGCCCAGCAACTGTGCTGGAAAATCATGAGTCACTTCATGTAAATCATGGGATGACCCTTGGAGCAGCAGATTTTTTACAAAAATTTTGAATTGTTTCTGTTAGCTTTAGAGTTTCTAATCTTCCTGCTTCAGCCTTTTGTCCATAACTTAATTTTCCTTTTAATGGAAGTGAAGTTTCCCACACCCTCAAACCACTTCAAAGAAAGGGAGTTTTTTTAAAAAATTAATAAAATATTATGAGATTCGTGATAAAATGGTGAAAGATGGCAGCGGTCCTTATCCTTGCTTTGAGAAACAAGGGGCTGAAGCAGAGCCAGAGAGGACAGGAGCGATGGTCACTAACTGTAGCATGACATTGGAGACTGGGGTGCAAATCTCTGCCAAAGATTTCCAGGGCAAACTTGGGCAAGTGACATAAATCTTTCTCTCTTGTAGCTGCCATCTGCAATACGGGATGAAAAGAATCCATTTCCTCTGCAGGGATCTGTAGAAATAAGTGCCTTAAAACTGGTGAGGGGCAGCAGTGATGGCAGGGCCATGTGCATGCTGGAGAGGAACAAAAAAATAATTCCCCAAAGATGTTAACAGCAGATAAATCCTCTGCCTTCCTGCTGGAGCAGTGCTCCCAAAGCTTTGTGGCTTTCAGTTTTGGGGGAATAAATCTGTGAGAGAACGTTGGGGTGGGAGAGGTGAGCAGGGGCTGAGGGGTACCTGGCTCATCCCACCAAACCCTGCTTCACATCCCCCCAAGGCTGCCTCCTGCTGCAAAACTGGGATTTTACTGTCACGGTTCCCTTGCCTGTTAATAAAGGAACAAAAAGCACATTTGCCTCCTCAAGGGTGTTGTGAGACAAAGTTGGTAAGTGTTGAAAAGAAAACCAAATTGGAGGAGAAAGCTGGCTTTGTTGCATTTGGACACAGACCACCACAGACCTTGCTCAAATTTTGCTGTAACATCTCTTGAATGAAAACGTGTTCTCCCAAAAAACCCCATTAAACATGTTCTGACTTGAAATGGCTGCCAGGGTAGAGAAAGGAGCCACAGATTATAGATCCTTGGGGCTCTTTTGGCAGCAAAATGTTTGTCCCGTGGAACTGGGCTGGATCCAATGAATCCAAAAAGTGCACAGAGTGACTGTTTAACCCACCCTGTAGGAAAAAAGAGAGCTAAAGAAACCAAAAAAAGCAAAACAAGGGACAAGATCAAGAAAAACCCTTTATATTAAAATAATAATAATAATAATATTGAGACACTGACCAGGAAAAAGGAAGTCCAGCAGGTCAAAGGCTAAACCACAACCCGAATCTTAAACTGAAATAGAAAGTAAAGGAAATAAAATTCAATTCAATTGGTCAGACCTTGCAAACTGGGCTTAGGGCTTAAAAGAAAGAAAGTGCCCTCCAAGGAGAACAGCAACACCAAACTTCTGAATCTTCAGACTTGGAGAGGGCACCTTAAGCTATCATGCAAAAAAAGATAAGGTGGAGTATGAAATATTACTGAGTCTATATTTATTCTACCCTGTGTCTCACTGAGATCTACAAAAATAAAAGCCATATTTGCACTTTTTTAACCTTTGTTGATACCACAATGGGCATTTTGTGATCACAGCTTCAGGAGGAAAATAATGATTTTTTTAATGGGAATAATTTTTTCAAAAGCTGTTAGAGTGTAAAGAAAATCTAAGAACACTAAACAAAAATTCTCAAAACCAGGACTACACCAAAATTGTCACAAAATGAAGCGGAGTAAGGAGTGTAGCCACAGCCCGATATAGCTGAAGAATTAATTACCAAAAATAATGTAAGAAATGGCAGCTTTAACAGAATGGTGGTTTTCTGCTGTATTCCAGGCCAGCAAATATATCAGTCAGTGTCTGAGAGGGTAATAGGATGCAGAGAAAACACTGCAGCTCCTTAATAATAAACATACTGTATTTATAAAGACAGAGTTCTTATCTTTAGTGAAAAACAAGACTTGCCTCTTTGACATATTTAGTTCTGCTTGTTTAATTTGTAGCCTCAGAAAACAAAAACTGTTGGGTTTTATTTTTTTAATTATCTGTCCATTTTTGCTTTTCAGCTACAAAGTCTTTAGGCTTGCACTAATTTAATGTGCATCCATCTTGATTCGAGTTGATCCATTTCAACCTTGGCAGCATATCGGTAACAAATGGGAACAAAACGCCATTCGGCAAACTCCACCGTACCAGCAAAGCCAGGGACAAAACAGAAAACCTGGGGTCATCTCCTGGAATCAGTTCTGGGGCTGCAGCTCAGTCTTTGTATGTATATGATTTTATTTTATTTTTTTATAGCCAAGCAGTTTTCATCATCATTTTATTTTTGATTTCAAGGGTGCATTATTATACTAATGGATGATGAGAACTCAACAGTCACAAGAAACATTAATTAAAAAAGAAGTTCTCCTGTCCTAGCAGGGAGAGTGTTCCCTAATCCCCATTATGGAAATTGGTTAAGCCAAGAGAATATTTCCTTTATAGTTTCAGAAAGCCTTTGATGTCCTAAGCCAAAGCAACTACCCATCAGGAACTGAGCGACGTACTTTGGTTCCCTGTGCCAGCTTTTTACTTACGTCTGTCATTTAATTTCCCCCATAATATGGGGGAAAGTCTTCGCCAACATCTTCATTTTCCTTCATTAGTGAAATCATGGTAATAATACCACTTTGAACTTAGCTCTGTCCTAGGCACTTTGGAGGTGTCTGTAACTGTGGTCTGTATATGTATGGAGCCCTCCATCCAAGAATGACCAGTCAGTAAAGTTTCTGCATATTAAAAAGGTCGAAGCACTACAGGGCTCCATTATTATCACTTAAAACTCTGTGAGGCATTAAAATGATGGGTGTGGGAAAGGTGTAAACTGTAGCTGGCTGCCTTGATATCGCTGGGGCTGTCGGTGAGCGCTGCCTCCCTCCCTGCCCCAGGATTAGCAGTCATTCTTCCCACTCAGACTTGCATTTTTTCCCCTCAAGTAAGAGGTCAATTTGTGCCGTGCCAGAAGGTGCTCTGTGCATCCACTATTATGCTGTCCCTCACAGCTTTAATTTGCATAGGTAAGCTGCATCCCTAAATAGTTTGAAAGGCAAAAAAAAATGTGCACAAAAAAAAAAAATTACTGCAACTTCAGTGTCCTAGAAAGGGGGAAAAAATGTCCTGAAGAGCTCTCTTCATTAATATGAGATGGCAAATATTTTTTCCTGTTTATTAAATCATATGAAAGGTTAATTATGGTTAGCGACTGTGGGTAGAAAACAATTCTTGGAAGATGCTTTTGTAACAACAGGTTGGCAGTATGCAGAAGCCATCTGCTTCCTGCAAATGTTAAGGTACAATCTCAAACTTGTGAGGTTAAAAATTACAGATTGCAGAGTAGTTTGGTAGAAGGAAAATCCATGTTGTGTTGATGTAAAGTTGCTCAGTCTCCTTGACACACAGCCTGGAAGGAATGCCAAGTTCCCTAAAGGACGGTATTTGGCTGGAGAGGACCCTCGCTCAGGGTATTCTGTACTCACACTGTCTACTAAGCTAATTAAGCCATTTTTGTGTTGCAATTAATTATTTTTTTTTTAATCAAGAAATTGGTTTCAAATCCTGACCCACAAAGAGAAGTGGATTGTGGATCTAATATTCTGCTTTCAAGCAGGGAAATCGTCTCCTTCCATGAAGAATAAAATATTGACACCATCATCAAAGTGAAACTTGTTGCTTCAATCTACAATGTGTGGCCTTATCCACAATGGCAAACTTGCCGTGATGAGGACTAGCTGCTTGAAAAGGAAGAGCTATCACCTCATTTTATCTAGTGAGCTGGGCAAAAAGGTGGGAAGTGATTTGTCCAAGAACACACAGGGAGGTTGTGGCTAATGGAATGAAACCCAGATTTTTCACATCACAGTGAAGTGCCTTAACCACAAAACCGATCTTCATTTCTGTGGGTCAGCTACTGTAACTTCAGCATTTGGACTGGCTTTTCAAACATATTTATCTTTTTCCAAGCATCAAATTCTATTCCACTGAATTTTCCACTGCCATGGAAAACATTGCTCCATTTTTCCTTCCCCTTTACAGATAATGTTGCCTGACTTTACCTGCTCCCCACCAGTGAAACACAGGTTGAACGACCTGTAAGAGGAGGGATGGGGAATCATCATTAACAGGCCCGTCCCCTTTGCTTTTCAGCCAAATAGGGAGAAACTCTGGTTTTGTTTTTTTTCAGAGACTCTGATCTGAATTAATGTCATGCAACCTTCAGCCCCTTTCCTCTCTTCTAATTTATTTACAGCCCCTCTCCATACTCATCCCTAGGAGCTGGCTGCTGGAAGGCTGCTGTGTAAAAGGGCTCTTTTCCAAATGTTGCCAGCAACAAAGGCACCAAGTTTTTTACTGTGCAATGAAATGATCCAAGGCCTCATTTCTAGGACCTCTACCCTGAGCAATTTTTTCAAGGCTATGGATGTGTACAGGGGTCTCTCCTCCAACACTGTCTTATTTTTTAACAGATACTTTCCAGCTAGATGACTGCTTTTTTAAACCACCCCGTGAAGTGATTTTATCTCCTCCCTTTACACTGGAGCTGGTGATCTACTCCATTACTGACACCTCCTGCCAAGAATGGTGGCCTGCGTTAATAGCCCTACGGATGGAGGAAAAGAAGTAGCCAGCTCTATTCATCTGCCTGTTATTTTGTCAACAGGCCTGGACATCTTCTTCCTTCTCTGATCTCTTCAAGGAAATAGAAGATCGTTACACGTAATACCAGTAATGCTTTCATCAGGCTTCCTGGAGCACCCTGTGAGAGTTGGCTGCCTGTGAGGGACTGAGGCACATAGAAATTAGGGATGAGATTTTTCAATCCCACCAAAAGGATTTCGATGCCCAGCAACCATTAAAATGAGTAACAATTCCTGTCCCGCCCTAAATGGCCAGGGCCCAAATTGCTTCATGAGATGGAAACCATCTTGATTAATGCATGGACACTTAAGCCCTCAGCATCTGACTTCACTTATACTTTATTTCCAGCAAACTTAGTTGATCATGTCCAACGAAACACTTGTACCCCCCCACACACCCATTACCCACTCCCCAACAGCTCATCGGGCCATCGCTTGCCAGCTCTGCTATCAGGGGAAGGTGATGAAGGTAGCTAATTTGTTTGCAAGTTGGTGACTGATGTAAAAGGTTCCTCGTCCATCATAATAAAGGCTCTCAAAAAAAACGAGACAAATGGTCCTTCCTCGCGTTTCGCTTGCGCTATGCGGGGACATTTGAAACTGAGGGAAAGTTCAGCATAGCCATATGTACGGAGGGGATGCACACAAATCACAGCTGCTGCTAATTGGATCCAGAAATCTAATTGGTCCCTCGTGGCTGGCCGGTGTTACGTACGGGGTCATCGCAGCGCTAATGGGAGGTTCCCGGCGGCTTGGTCTGCTCCGCTTGGCAGCCCGGTGGCAGGGGGCTGTGCTGGCACCATGGCCTGGGCTGTGCTGGGGTGATTCTCTCTGGAGCCAGGGGTGCAGAGCTTCCCCAAGCAGCTTGAGCTGCTTTTGCTTTCCCTGACCTGCCACAGGGGCTGAGCGACTCTCAGCATCAGCACAGGTTGCTCAGGAAGCAGAGAGGACAACCAGGGCCCTGCCCGAGTTGAGGGGCAAATGAGGATATTAACATAAAATAATATACAATAATATAACATAAAACAACTGCAGGTGGTTGCTCCAATTAATGCCTCATCCAGACACCATCCTGCCCTGGGTTAGTTATCCCCAGCAGCTGCTGGCCCAAGCAGTTGGGTGGGGCTACAGCGGGATAAACAACAGAGCCAGCCAGTGGGAGAGTCAATACCACACTGAGTCCTGCCCATATATGAGGGGAGGGCTGGGACACAGGTGGCTGTTTTCAGCTTGCTTCAGTGTGTAGCACTGGTGTGGCCAGAGTAGGAAAAGTGGTGTCCTGGGCACAGGTAGAGCCTATGATTCCCTTTGTCTATCATTAGTACTGTTGTTTTATTAAACTGTCCTTATCTCAACCCATGGGATCTCACCTTTTTTCTTTCTCCTGATTTTCTTTCCTATCCTATGGCAGGGGGGCTGGCCTATGTCGTGTTTAGCTGCCAGCAGAGGTTAAACCGTGACACATCCCTACGCCAAAGCCTTGAGAAACACCTCTTGTCAGAAATAGGATGTTTTTCCCATGTGCCCTCTCTGCCCCAAGTGCATTGCAACCTGTTTACCTGGACTAAGGACCATTGGGCTTTTAACTCTTTTAGGACTCCTATCCACCCCCATGGGTGAGCCAAACCAGCTCCTCTGGCCTTGAATGCTTTCAAGATGTGTGGAGGAAAGCCCCTAAGTTTGGTCTCGGGTCCATTTTAGTCCTGGAGAAGGCTCTGAGTGTTATTATATTATGCAAATCTCCTTGGCCAATCCTAATTTTAATAAAATTGATTAATCATTGTGCTGCAGACAAGGACAGTTATTCCCTGACTTATGCTATGGCGTTTATTGAAGCTGTATCCTTAAATGAATTACTGCAGGGATCATTAAATTTTGACTTAAATTGGACATAGTAAGCTCATTTAGAAAAATAAAAAGCTTAGCAAGTTATATATAAACTGGGGGAAAAATGAATCTCCTCAAACTGTCTCCCATCTCCTTTCTAAGCAGGGACCTAAAGGGCAGATTTGCAAAGGGGAGTTTTAATTTGCAGGGAAAATTTTCAGGAGGGCACTTTGAAGCTGCATTTGTGCAAATCTTAATTGAATTGTGTGCTCAAAATCTGGTGCTTTATCCTCATTCAGCTCAATGGGCCTCCAAATTTGAGGTTTGCAGTAGAAATATTGCTCCCCTGGAGAGGAAGGGTGAAAGCTGCTGCCCTGTCTCTGCGTAGTGCTGAAGGAGTCGGTGAGAAGTGGGTGCTGTTCCATGAACAGGTAAGATTGATTTTGGGGGCAAACAGGGTAAACTGGAAGGGCTGACTGGCAGTGTGTGCCCACCTCCTTCATGGTGGAGATGTCATCATCAGCTGGGGCCATGCCCTGTGCTGCAGGAGCTGTGGGGAGCAGAGACCCAGACAAGAGGCGGGCAATTTTTTTTACAGGATTATGCTAAAAGTCACAGTAAGAAACCCATCATTGGTTGATGGCTTCAGAGTTTGAGGATTCATTCACTGAGGGATTTTAGAGGGAGGATGGGGTTGTTGTCTTGTCTTTTGCCACACGAGCATTTTAACACAGTTCAGTATTTGTTGGTTTGATCCCCCTGTGTATAAAACTGTTGCCTGACTGACTCCTTGGTGCTGACATTAAGCACAGGAATGATCACGGGGTCTTGCTGCACCCAGGGATGGGTGGAAAGGAGGTTTGCGAGCCCCTGCCCCATATGCTGTTATCTGAGCCCCATCCCTGACAGCACAGTTAGGCAGACCATAAGCTGCTCAATTTGGGGCAGCAGGGGAGCAGGTAGAACCCTACTGAGCTGCTCAGTGTGGGACAGTGCCTGGCAGAACCCCAAGCCCTGAAGCCTGTCTGTAGTGACATTCAATACTCATTTCTTAATAAAAGAGGACAGCACCTCTGCCTATGGATAGAGTAAAGGGGAAAGACTATAAACAAAAACCAGGTGATAAAGTAGGGGTTTTTAAAGTAGCAAGATAAAAGTAGCAATACTCAGATCCATCTTGACATCCAGCTCATAAATTCAAGTCACACTTACTCATCCCACCTTACACATCCCTTCCGCACCATCCCAGGGGAAGGGGTGAGCTCAGAAGCTAAAGGGGTTGCAACTACAAGTTCTGCACCAGCCAGCTCTCCATTTTCCACGCCTCTCTGTATTTTAATTAAAAACTTAATTAATTTTTCACTTTCTGTCAAAATGCCTTTCAGCACAAGTATCGGTGATGGACATATCTCTTGGGAAATGGGGCGTTTTGCTGGAGAAAGGAAAGATACTTTTTTGAAATGACCATTATGCAGCAAACTCTGGAGGGCTGCACTTTACTGTCCCTTTGTGCAGACTTGCTTGGTCATGGTGGGATCAAGCTGTTGCCATTTCAAGGCAGCTACTAATACTAAAAAATAAAATACACTTAAAATAATAAATCAAACTGTGCATTGCTCTGAATCTTTAATCATACCCAATAAATGCAGAACAGGCAGCTGCATGCCCTCCAAAAAAGAAGGAAAATTCTGTAAAGCCTCCACAGCTCTGTGTTTTGTGCTGTCTGGTGAAGGGCTCAGCAGCCGAGGGGTTCGGACCTTCCTCGGTAACCCCAAAGCGCTTTTTCTCTCGATGGACATTTCTATCGCATCGCCATCTCGTGGTTCTCTGCAAAAATTGCTGGCACTGCAGAACTGCTTCGCGATGCCGGCGCTTAATTGCACGATGGCTGCTGTTAAAAGCTGGTATCTGCTGGACACGAGGTACGCGGGTCACTGCAATTAACACTGCACAGCCAGGTCTGGAAGAGTGAAGCTGGGGAGGGAGAGGCGGGGGGAGTCCAATTTCCATTTGTGCACTCGTGGGGCTCAGCGTTGCCTTGCGCATCGCTGTCCGTGCACAGGGGCCCTTGTCCGTGGCCTCGTTGCTCGCTCCTCCGCATTACATGGACTTGGGAGTGCTGGAGGTTCTTCCCTGATGGATTTTACTTTTGCAAATGCAAAGGTGGGTATGGGCCAGATCCTGATCCGTGAGAAGGACCAGGAGCAAACTCTCCTCCAAATCACAGAATCGTGGGGGTTAGAAGGGACCTCTGGAGATTATATTGGCCAACCTCCTTGCTAAAACAGGGTCACCTACAGCAATTTGCCCAGGTTGTGTCCAGGTGAGTTTTGAATCTGTTCAGAGAAAGAGACTCTACAGCCTCTCTGGACAGCCTGTCCCAGTGCTCTGTCACCCTCAAAGCAAGGAAGTTTTTCCTCGTGTTCCTGTGGAACTTCCTGTGTTCCAATGGTGAAAAACATCAGGGCTGTTTAAGAGTAGGATGTAAGTCATGCTTATATCTATAGAGGCCTATAAGAAAGATGGGGACAGGATATTTAGCAGGGCCTGTTGTGACAGGACAAGAGGTGATGGTTTTAAACTAAAAGAGAGGACATGTCAACAGGAGAGAAAGATGACATTTTTTATGCTGAGGGTGGTGAGAGCCTGGCCCAGGTTGCCCAGAGAGGTCGTTGCTGCCCCATCCCTGGCACCATCCCAGGTCAGGCTGGCTGGGGCTTTGAGCACCCTGCTCTGGTTGTAGATGTCCCTGCTCACTGCAGGGGAGTGGACTAGGTAACTTTGAAAGGTCCCTTCCAAACCAAAGCATTCTATAATTCCATTAATTCTTTCTTTTGTAAATTTGATTGGTTTTCACTTTGATCAGTTTGAGCTACACTGAAACTGTGAAGGGCAAAACCCAGGGTTGTGATGTTTAGTAAGTTGTTTTTGCACTGGTACTGGTTTGGAAACAGTCACTTCAACCTACACTACTGTTTGTGTTTACACAAAGGTGTGGTGACTACGATGGTGTTTAGTCCTGTGGACATGACTTGTGCCTATAGTTTATAAAAATGGTGCTCTCGTTCTTTTTACTGTGTCCCAGCAGTGATCACCCCAGGTGAAAACACCTCCAGGCCTTCATTCAGTTGGGTGAGGCAGGGCTGTGGTTGCAAGGAGGGATGGTTGAAAGGCTGAGTACAGATCTCATCTGCACTGGATGCTCTCTCTATCCCACTGACGGGTCCTCCTGTCCTGGGTCTGTGCTCTCTGGAGGTTGTGTGAGCTGCCCCAGACCACGGGAACCCACAACAGCCCCACTCTCACAGTTACAGCCCTTTTTCTTGCCAAGGAAGCGGGGGGGGGGGGGGGGGGGGGGAAGTCCTCCATCCAACCGTGGAGTATGAGCTGCAGAAATGATCATCAGACTGAAAGCTGCAGAAATTATCATCACCAGCTCCAATCATGGCAGCAACTATTCTCCAGTCCTCCTCATTCTGTTGCTCAGGTCACTAGTTCCCTGCCATGGTTTCATCCTGCTGGAAGGGGAGTAAGTCTTTGCAGGAGGCTGCACATGTGCCCCTGGTTTTCCTCAGCAAGGTAAGGAGAGCAGGAAAGTTGAAACTCAGGCGGCAGTTGGGAAATTTCCCCTCTCTAATACAAGCCAGACCCATGGAAACCCTCCAGGTCTCAAAAGCCCTCATCGACCCAATCAGGACTCTGATGATGAAAAGCAGAATAAAAGAAAGCAGGAAGAACATGAGTTTAAACAAGAATCAGCAGGTTTGGAGAGAGTGAAGTGAGTGGCTACAGGCAGCCCTGGCTGTTTAAACTGCCCTGGCAAAAGCCAAGAAGCCACAGAAAATGACAAGTTATGGTGAATGGCACAGACATCCCCAGGTCTCTTCATAGCCATGTGCATATGACCATGAGCACTATGGACAAGGGACGACGATGCATAGATCAGGGAGTTTTGTGGTGAAGAGTCCTAGAGAAGCTGGTGTTTTGCTCAGCTTTGGGGCTTTCTGATGACCACCAATGATTTTCCGGGGAAAAATCCCCCTGAAGATGTTGGCCTCCCACTTCTCCATGACACATCTCTAGGGGTAGCTCTGCTACCCCATCCCTGATGGATCTCCTCCACACCCCCTATTCACAGGCAGTTGGACCAAAGCACATGCTCCTGTCCCCTCCTCATCTTCCCTCTCCCCACTAAGCCTCAAACTGGTCTTTCCTTCTTTCCCAGCACAGTGCCACGGGCTTCATGCTGCTTCCCTCCAGCCCAAGAAACATCAGGAACAAAGCACTGCAGAGGTCATTTGGACAGGTTGCTGAGTAGGACATCACTGCTACACTTGGTAGCTCTTGGGGCAGAGCAAAGCCTGTTTGGATAGCAGCAAGGATCTGTGGGTGTGGGGACAACAGCCTACAGAGGGACCTCGAGAGGAAGGAGCAGTGTTTGGCACATAGCACCTTTGGAGGTAGCTAATCTATATTAGTATGAGGCATTTGAAAGCATTTGCAACAGGCAGTTCCCAGCTTACATTTCCCTGCACTGTGGAGCAAGTTTAGAAGCAAATGAGAAACTTGATCATTTGGATCTCTCTGAAATGAATGGCTTCCTTTATACCAGAAATATTCTCAGAAATGTTGGGATTTAATTAATCCCCTGCTGGAAATAATGTACAGTATTACCCTAATCTCTAATGCAGGATATCAGTGCTAATGCTCAGCATGACAATGTACAGCTGGAAACATGACCGTGACCCCACCGGTCCTGTGTGAGCAGCTCTGCTGTCTGCTGGCTGAGTTCAGCAGGCGTGCTGCTGGGGTAGATGAAATACCTGCTGCTGGTTGTACTTGGGACTGTATTTTTGTGCTGAAGCAGCAGTGTGAGTCCCAGCTTTCCCATTCTCCATTTGAAGAACCCGTTGAAGGGGGTTGGAGAAAGGCAATTCTTTCCAGGCGTTGATTGAAATGGGTTTGTGTGGTCTTCCTTTAATTTAGCCTTGCCTGAAAACCTGCAGAGAAGACTTCAAGTGCTGGCTCCCACCCCCCAGCACCTCCCTGGGAGGTGGGTGGCCACATCAAGCTGCCAGAGGTGCTCAGGGGGGAATGAGGCAGCTCTTGCTCAGGTGTATTTGAGCAGGATGGCTGGCAGGTGTTTACTCACCCAGCTTTGCACTGTAAGAGGATCACCCCTATTTTCAGAGCAATGAACTGAGACACAGGAGCCCGTGTCCCTTGGGTCAGTTTGGTAGCATTGAGTGTCCCTGATGTAGCCCATCCTCAGCACCCCTGAGCTCCTGCTGCCAGCTCTCCCCTCAGCTCTCACATGCACATGGGCACCTGCTTCCAAGCTCCAACCTGGCCCCATCTGCTCTGCTCCTCATCCACATCTCCTGGAAACCACTCTTCTTCTTCACCCTTTGCCCTAGGCTGTCTATAAAGGGCTAATCCCAAAGCTAGTGGTGTCAAAGGGCTGCCATTGACTTCAGCAGACTGCAGGGACCTTAGCTGTTCCCTTTAGGGTGGATTTTTAATAGATAATTAAATAACCAGAGGAGAACACCACAGGATTATCATTGGGACACTTCAAATTTGTAAGTGAGCCTCTGTGTGATTTCTTTCCCCCAAGAGGATGCAAAATATAAGGGGTTGGGGCAAGCTGATGCTCGCTGGTGTCCTTTGATGGGTCTTATCTTCCATTTGCATTTCCATAGGTGAGATGTGAAAAGCTGATTGGGTTTTGAATGAGAACTGCAGCAGTTTCAGTGCGGAATATTGAGACATGTGCTCTGGGTTGTCACGCACAGAATCCAACCAGAAAGGATCAAAGAAAAAGGGTCTATTTTTGGTTTTACATCTACTAATTACTTTGAACAAATGAGCAATGCATCTGAGAAGTAATCTTTTTTTTTTTTTTTCAGGTTTCCATCTGGTAAAAGTCTTGTAGGTGCCATAACTTCAGAATAATTTCAAGCCTGTACTTTTCACTGAAGACACTGAAGTTGGAGTCAACCAGTGAGTGCAAGAATGCAGATTTGCTTTTGTGTTGTTCATGTCCATTCAGAAAACTGCTGAAGCAACATGCCTCAGGGCTGTGAACACCTACACCCAGTAATGCTGGATGTGGTGAGTTTTATAGTGGAAGCAGATTCCCCTTTGCTTAACTTTCATAAGAAAAAGTGTTTAGAAGATCAGTCCTCTGTTCTAGCTGTACTGGGAGGTGTCCTTCCTCCGCAAGCCTCAGCTTACGGCAGGAGGTTTTTCATGGCACGTTGAGGGCAAAGTTGTACTTCCATGTGGTAACACCAGAGATGGCTCCTACTCCAGGGCTTTCCACTATGCCATCCTCGGGCATATAAGGATGATACACTAGGGAGGTGTAGAGAGGTCATGTCTCTGTTGGAGTTGTCATAGGGCTATTCATGATGACTGACTGCAGCTTAGAGAGGCTGTTTTCCAAGTGCTGTCTCTACAGTTGGCAGAGGGAAGTGGGTGCTCGGACCTTAACCTTCCCTGTTCCATTGGCTGTTTTGCCATTGCAGTGCACACACCTCATGACCAGCTGAACATCAGACCAGAGAGGTCTTTCCTCCTGTTATCCGTGTCCTGCTGCCCAGGCAGCACTGCATTATGCATGGGAGCAACGTCAGTACAGGGCAAGCTACAGCTCAGGCCAGGGACCTCCATAGGGTCGCTGAAACTGGTACATTAGGATTGTGTATCCTGAGACCCAGTGGCTTCCTCTCTGTGGCTTTTCTCAACTGTGGGTTGAACTGGTGTTACCTACACTGCACCTTTATAGGTCTTCAACTTCTGAAAAACTGGTAAAGACCTTGAAGGGATAGAGGAAGGAACTGAAAATAGAAAAGCTGACCTTGGCTTCTCAGAACCAAGTCGATTATTCCTCAGGGTTTCACTCAGTTTTGAGAGGTACAAAGTCCCATGGCCAGGGCATGGTGTGAACACATCACTGCACTTGTCACCACTGCAGATAATGACGTGTGGGGAAGGCACTCCTGCTTCTGCAAAACATATGGGAAATCTGTATTTTTATGCAAATGAAAGAAAGAATGAAAGAACTGAAAGAACAAATGAAGGAATTAAAGAATGAACAAAAGAGAAAAAGGAAAAAAAAAAAAAGAGTTGAAAAGAGAGAAGTTTCCTTTTATAACCTATGAGGTTATACCAAGGTGAGAGTTCCCTTTGCTTCTGAATCTTGTTCTGCAGTGATAATAAAATGTCATAATGGGGAAGGGGGAGGGTTGTGATAGAGTCTTCCTCTATTGTACACAAGGAATGCAACAGTGCTTTAGGGCTGAAAATCTCCACCACTTCTCAGTGTTGGATGAATTAGTATGGATTTGAAGGCTGGTTCCTTGGGAGGCCAGTGGTGATTCTGGGGTGAATTTTCCAGCTTTCTATGAAACTCTGGTTTCACATTGTTCATGAGCGAGTTCCACCCACCGAGCGAGTTCCACGTAGTGTCATGGACCCGTGGAAAGGAGTGGGAGCAGAACAGGAGACTTGAGAGCTGTTGCTTTTTAGATGTTGGTTATTGCAGAGTACTCTGTGCATCATTCTGAATTTGGGTTTGTTTTTGTATAAAAGGAATTGGCTGGCAAGATTGCTGTAAGTGTTCCTAGTAAAGTTGTGCTGGGGAAAAAAAAGTTTCTTTTTTTTTCATGGAAAATTTTTACTTTATAACTCAAAACTTGAAAATTTTAGCCGAAAACTGCAGGAGGCTTCCCTGATGTGGCTTCTTGTTTTCCAACAAAACCAAACCAGCATAGATGGAAATGGAAAGTTTCTGTTTTCATTTAGAAAGAAAGTTTCCTTCCAGTTCAAATAGCTGGTGGTCTCTCAGCTGGCCTCTCTGCCAGCTTCTGCCTTCCCTGGTGCTCATGGATCAGTATTTTCCGAGAAGCAGTGGAAGTTTTGTGGAGCTGAGCAACAGTCAGTGCTTGGCCACAGCTGCTTCTGAGCAAGGACAATGTCACTGGAGTATCTGCAGTTGCTTTGTCAGGGATTTCCAGCCTGGGCACTGATGGAGAGGAGACTGCTGGAAGATAAAAATCTAATCATAGAATAGTTTGGGTTGGAAGTGACCTTTCAAGGTCATCCAGTCCAACCCCCCTGCAGGGAGCAGGGCCATCTGCAACCAGAGCAGGGTGCTCAGAGCTCCGGCCACCTCCCCTGCAATGGGGAC
>JANHFX010010067.1:8434-22703 GCA_027560015.1 Chloroceryle amazona | reverse complement strand
TGGAAGGTAGCAAGCGGGTCTCCGGCGGTCGGCTGCCTGCGCGCAGCCAAGCGGGTGTCGGGGCGCCCTGCCCGCGGGGCCACCCGTGGCCTGGCCCTTCTGGGAGGGTCCGTTAACGGCTGGAGAGGCGGAGCCGCTCGTTGTCCTTCACCGCGGCTGGGCGGGAAGCAGCAGGAGGCAGAGCGGGTCCTCGGCATCTGCCGGTGCTGTCGCTCCCGTTGGCTGCGAGCGGGCGGCGCGGACGCTGCTTGGCGCGTTCTCGCTGGGGTCAGATCCTCGTGTTTCTTGCCTGGCGCATCCTGCCCCGTGCTGTATCCCGTGTGCCCCAACCCCGTGTAACTGCCTTTGCGGTTAATCCTTTAGATCGATGCGTTCGCGGTGTAATTCATGCTGTGCATATAGCTTGCTTTTTAATTAACGGTCAGCTTTGGGTTTTTTTAATTGCCTTTTAATTCATACCGTAACCGACTAATTACATACCTACTTAATTCATCTCCTCGGTATATATGTGGCTGATCTTTCCATATGTATTAAATGTTGTGGTTTACCCAAATTGTGTCTGTTTCCATAATAATGTTATACTTAACTTTCATTTTTGTTTATATATATATATTTGAATTTTTAAATTCCAACTAATTAATGCTCAGGTCTAATACTCGCTACCGTTTTCCATTTCTCTTTTATGTCTACAATGTGCAGTTGCTCATTTTTCCCAGCTGCGTATGTGGCAGTGTTTTTCTGTACCTGGAGGTACTACTGATCACTCTTTTCGGTTCCCCAAGTTCACTGCTATTGTCGTTTCTTTTTGCATTCTTTTGTCTTTAGTTTCTACAAAATATATCATAACCCCTGCTGTCTTTTTTTCATGCTGTAAACCTGAACTTAAAATTCTTCTTGTATTAACCTGTAACTTTTTGTTTGGTTGGTTGTTTTGTGGTTTGTTTTTTTTCCCCACGGGGTTTGACACAAACAGTGTTAGTAAACTGCTGGGTTTTCAGAAGTGTGGCAGACCTCCCTCCCTATTAAACTCATAGCTGACATCCTCTAGACTTAACTTGTTCTGTGTCCTGCTGGAAATGCAAAGGGAAAATAGAGGGGATAGTCACCATCTTTTAACCTCTTTCCATATTTCTTATTCCATATGGTATTATCTGTTTGCCATGTTGCTAAAATCTGGGGGTTTTTTTGGTTGTTTTTGTGTTTGGTTGGTTGTTTTAAATTATTTTTCTAATTGTAAGAAAAAAGTTTAAAATGTTTATTTGAGTGTGTTCTGTTTTGAGAAGTCAGTTTGAACAGGATGTGGGCAAAGGGCAGTACTTGCTAAAATTCTGGTTTATGCCAAAACCAAAAATATAAATACATGACAATTACTATCCTAATCACTATTGTTTGGCAGCACAAAATATATATGATGTTATAGTCTATTGCCATGTCAGAAAATAAAATATTGACTGATATTTGTAAGTGATCTAAAGCAAACACCAAAGAAACAAAATAATCCATAAATAGCTTGTGTTACATTTTTGTTTGGTTGGATTTTTTTCCTACTACTTGCCTACAGTAAGCAGAATACAAGGGTTTTCTTGTAAAACTTACTTTTTGCTCAGCCTGTATTGTCTTTGGAGTAACAGTCACTAAACTTTCTGAAGAAGTTTAAAAATATACTGGATAAACCGTGATAATCAGGGAACCATTTCACTCATTAAGCAATGTCTACTTAATATGACCGTCTAGTAGGTTACAAGAGTTTCATGCTTTCATTAAAATAAAACCAAAATAACCTTTTAAATCAAAAGTTTTGTTTCTCATTTTAGGTACGACAGCCTCCTGAAATTAATTTAGCTCTGCGCCCTCAGGGATTGACCGGTGATAGTGAAGTATATGCCAAAGTTGATCTGTGGGTCAAGTGTCCACATACGTACCCCGATACGTGAGTGGACACTAAAATTATAACCTTTTTTTCTCTGAACGTTTTTGTATTTCATACTAAAGCATAAAGTCAAAAAAACATGTAGTTTTATTCATCGCTCTTAGTATTACTTTCAGTGTGTTGATATTTATTCAGCCTGTGGTATTTTATGACAGGCAACTATAAGATTGGGCACCTGAATGGGATACAGGGTTTTGTGCTGTAGAGAATAATAGGGATGCATTTGTCACTGTGAGACTTCAGTCCCAGTTTGTGGCTTGGGATGATGTAAACACAGGTGTACCTGCTGGCATCTTAGTGCCCTTTTTAAACTTTTTCAGCTCATGAGAGAGCTGAGAGAGGGACTGAATCTTCACTTTTAAAGCAATCTGCTTTCTTAGTTGTATCTGCTGTTCCTGTTTTCTGCTGGATTAGCCTTTTGGAAGAGTTCTCCATAGAGAATGTAGAAAGAATTGCAGGTGATCTGCCCCCTTCCCCCCAGCATTTTGTGGTGGCAAGTAATTTCTTGGCTAAGTGTTGCGCTGTGCCCCATTTCGTTCAGTCCTTATGCCACTGGTTGTGTCCCTTTAGCCCATCCATGGTGTGGCATGACTGGTGTATGAGGGAAGTGCCGTTCCTTTGAAGTGATAGTTCAGTTATACCCTGTAACAGGGGGTGTAAGAATCACTCCAATTTAATTTTTAATTTAAGATAGCATAGATACAGACATTTTATTTAATTTAGCTGTCACATATTTATTTTACGTGTTTGATTAGGTTTTTGTAACCCTCATAGTGGTGAAAAAGAAATTTTAAACACCTAGCTGTTATGCTGGTGATATTTTTAAAGGACTGTTATGTAAATTACTGGTTAAGAACTGAGTTATAAGAGTCTTCAAGGGTTTCTTTGGTAGTTCAGCTAAATATAACTGACAGCTAGTCTGCAGCTAGAAAATTTTATGGTAGGGAGTATAAAACAGTATTTCTGGCCTTATTCTAGATTGTATGTGTAATATTTATCTACAGCTTATTTGAGCATTGACTAATGCCTAAGTGACTATGAACTTCATTCGTTTTCCCTCACCTCTGTTTTTTATCAACACTCTGTATCTTTTTACTCTCATTTTCTAATGAGGACACTTTTTTTTCTCTGCCCCCTCAGTGTACCTGAACTAGAAGTGAAAAATTCAAAAGGCTTGTCAAATGAGAAAATAAATGAATTGAAATCCAGACTAGCTGAACTGGCAAAGCAGCGCTGTGGAGAGGTAAGAGCTTTTCATGTCCTTGAAGTGAATACATTTGAATATAGTCTGGACGTAAATAGGGATCAAAAGATGTGTGGTGTAATATAATGGAATACATTCACATTAAATGTAGAAGTTCCATTGTTCTTAAGGAAGGAGAGACTTTCTTAAGAATGTTTCTAATTAGTGGAAGTTCGGAATATGCATGTTCTTAAAATATAGTGTATGTGTACATAGTGCAAGCTTTATTGCTCTTTAAAGGTTCATCTTATTATCAGAGTTATTTCACAGTATGAAAAACAATACTAATTGTAACATTGAGCACTTTTGGCACTTTTCCTATTACTTTGAATATTTTAAGTGGCTGTAGCTGTTTAAGCAAACAGCAGTTATGTGTGGAGTTTTTCAGCGTTATGTTGTTCATCTAATGCTGAACTAAAGGACAAGAGACCTCAGTTGTTAACAGCAGCCTAACAGTTGACTTCTGTGGCTGTAGTACAGATACTCCACGCCATTGTGCCTTCTTTTCCGCTTTATTTCGGAGTAGTGCTATTTGGCTTACCCCTACATAGGATAAAAAGAGAAAATTGGAGAAACATGTGAAGCTTAGAACTTCCATCTATTTTAAGGGATTTAGTAAATCCGCAGAAATGTTTGGTATTAAAAATACCTTTCCATTGTTGCTGAGGACTGAAATGATTCAAAGAATCATTGAATTCTTCGTGCAACAAAGCAAACATTGAATTGTGGTGAAAGCAGTTTACAGTATGTTTCTCATCACTATTTGGAAACGTTGCAGGTGAACAGCATTGATTTGCTCAATTTGCCTTTTTAAAAGTAAGAAATAGAGAGCTGTGGAAGTTATTGTCTCTGCAGATACTTGCAAAAGAACTGTTCTAGCCAGATACTGGTTTGCTCATTTTGTCCAATAACCAAGAATTTCCTGAATTTTTACTTCAGTATGTTTGGAAATTAGCTGTTTAACAGTGTATTCTGGTTTGGTTTTTTGTTTCTTGTCTCCCCCCCCCCCCCCCCTTTTTTTTTTTTGATGACTGTGCTATGGACAATGGATAGGAAGTAAAATATTCAAATTCTCTTAAGTAACTGCTAAACCATGTGGTATGTACACTTTCAGCTCATGACAGGCACCAGAAGAGCTATTGGCCAGCAGAGCTTTAAATCCTAGTTTGATTTCTGATTGAAGTGACCTACAAATGTGTCATATGTTTCCCTAATGTTAATTCTCCAAAGTAAGAATCGTGTTTGCTCCAGCAATGTGTAACTCACATGTATCTACATGTATGCTACACATTTTTGATGGGTTACATACACAATGCAGTTCTGAATTATTTTCTCTGCAGGGAAGGGGAGAAAACTCTTCTCTCTGCCTCAACAGGTATTTTTTACTGAAGTGTATTCTACAGTATGGAAAATCTGAAAATACCTCAGTTACATGTCAAAATTGAACAGCAGATTGTGGGGTTTTTTTAGTTACTGAGATTCCACCTTTTTTTCTATACATGTGTGTGCATGCCTGATAGCCTTGCCTTCTCAATAGTAACTTGGAAAAGATATCTTAGTTTGCACACATGAGACATATGCCTATCATGCTATTCCTTCTATTCTGAATTGCCTTCTGGCTTCATTCTTACTTTAAGCAGAGGATTTGGTGTTTGAGAATCTTCTAAATGTCAGCCTGTTACAGGCAGATGGTATGACTTAGTTTGCTTGTTCTCCCACCTATATGTGCAAATCCTTCTAAGCGCTGCTGCTGACTGCGGGGCTGCATCTTTCTCATGTACTGTTCTTTAATTCTGGAGATAGGTTAATCTCTTATCACTGTGGATTGCTTGAATTAATAAGGGGATACTGCTAGACTGATGAAAGCTCAAGCCCTGACAGGTCGACAGATCATCAGTACATGCCTGATTCAAGTAAACAGCAATGGAAAATTGATTCCAACCTTGCAAACCATGTAGCAGAATTTAGCTGAGTTTTCAGTGCAGTTCTTATTTTAGTAATTGTGCTTATGAATGTGGAACACCTGAAGTGGCTTTACAGTTCTGCCTGAGGGGGGGTAGTTTGAAAAGGAAGGGTTGGATTTTGTGTTAGCAGTGAATTAAGCAACTATTTCGTAGCAGTAAATACAGTAATAGACAAGTGCAAGGGATTTATTATGTTGTAGCTCATATGTTATAAACACTTATCTTTGTGAATAGAAAAATGTGACTAAAAGAAGATGAGAAAAGGATTTGCTTTTAATTTAAATTTATTATTTCATTTAGAAAAAGGTGATGGTTAAAATTGGCTGACTTTCAGTATTTTTTGCTGTCTTTGCTGTTATGTTCAGGGAATTTTCATGTTACAGTTTATTAATAAATTGTTATAAAAAATTATTGAAATGTGAACTCTCCCTGGTAAGCAACAAAATCAGCAGTTACATTGCTGCTGTATTGCTTTATTGCATTGGGTATCATTTTACTATGAGTTCTACTTGTTTGCCTCTTTCAGGTGATGATATTTGAACTTGCTGACCATGTACAGTCATTTCTCAGTGAGTATAATAAACCACCATCCAAGTCTTTTCATGAAGAAATGCTAAAAAATCATCAGAAAGAACAAGAAAGACTTGCTCAGGAGGAATTGCGCAGGGCACAAGAAGTTAAGAGAAGAGAGGAGCAGGAGGTAAGAGAAACTGAACTGTGAATAATCCAGTATTCTTAAAATAACATAATCATGATTTTGTAAATCATCCTGAGTAGTGGTGGGTTCTAGTGACTTGGTTTGTGACCCTGTGAAAATCACTTACAAAGCAAACCTTATACAAAAGCATAAGCAAATGTATATAGTTAAGTGCTTTCCATCTGAAACATGGAAGTATTAACCAGACAGATAGGTAATCGTACCTTCCTCCACCCATAGGGTGATTGGAAGGTTCACGCTGACAGACTTCTCTGGAGCACAACAAATGTCATCTAAAGATACCTTGGACCTGCGTACATCCTTTATTAGAAACGAGATGGTTCATCTAAGTCTCACAGATACTAGTAGTGCAGTCTCTCCACACTGTTGGAATAGGGAGAAAATAGCTGCCTTTTTTTTTTTTATGTTTGAAGGAATGTTTTAGCTTATTCCTCTTTTCTGTGTATGAAACTTTATGGTTGGGTCTGTCAGTTTGGTTTGTTCACAACTGCATTCTTCTATCATCATACAGTTGATTGTGAGATCCACAAGTCCTCTGTAGCGCACTTGAAAAATCAGCATCATAGGTTTTTGGTTTAGTTTTGGATTTTTTTTTTTGAGACCAGGGTAAGATTAGCAGTTGCATTGCATGTACTGTTGGATCTCTAACAACACTGAAATTCATTTCAGCAACGTGAAATCCTTAATGAGATTCAGAGAAGGGAGGAAGAGAAAAGAGAAGAAAGAAAAAAGAAAGAGATTGCCAAACAGGTATTCTTTTGGAGCAGGCATGCAAAAACCACTGTAGTAACTTCTTTCCAGTATTGTAGCATATGCTCATAAAAAAATGAGAAATTTAAATGATTGAATTGTCCTAGAGATCTTTTCTCATCCAGTGCTTCAAATAGATCTAGGTTAAAATAGTTTCTTGTTTGTACGGGGTTTATTTCTGGAATAAAATCAACTGTAAGGATGGATAGTTTAATGTATTAGCATCTTAAGTGTACTGCTTCCATACTTAGTTAAGTGTTTTTCTGTATTTATAGGAACGTTTGGAAATAGCTGCTCTGACAAGTCAAGAAAATTCTCACGGGAGAGATCCTGCAAGATACAGAGTTGCTTCTTGTTTAAATGGGAGCTGTTTGGAACATGGAGTGAATAATAAACACCGACCAAATTCAGCTGGACGTTCAAAGTATGCCAATTTGCATGTGGATTTTTGTGGTTTGTTTTTTATTTGTTTGCTGTGTTTTGTTTTGTTTTTCCAAATATTAGATTTCAAAGTAAAATTTGAAGGCAATAGACTGATGAGCCATGTTGATCAGCTGTTTGTTTTGGTCTTCACTCCTCTCCCCCATTCCTCCTTCTCTTCTTTTGGCTTAATTTAACTAATTCATGTGCTGTGGATAACTTGGGAACTTTCCACTTAAGAGAGTCATCTTGGCCCTTAGTTTAACTTAGAAAGTATTTTGTAGTTGTTGGAAGGTATATTTAGGGCTTCCTTAGTTACTTAAAAGTATACAACATGTTGTCAATTGCAGAAAAAAATATTTTAAATCAGCTACTGAAGGTTTTGGAATCACACAATAAATTAAAGCTGCTGATAATCTCAAAACATGTGCTGTAAAGATACACCAGTATAAACCTCCCTGTTGGAGAATCGGATAAGGCTGGTTGCATTTGCAGAGCAATGTGTTGGAGGGAAGATGGGAGTTATGGGAGGGTTCTCCTGTTTGCATGTAAATAATCTAGATTAGGAATGGTGATGATACAGGCAGGTTGGGGGTTTTGTTTTTCTTTTTTTCTCTTGCCTGTGTTCATATCAGCTATGACTGTCAAGAACAGTGGAGATACCCTAGTATGTGTCTTTCTAGTTTTGATTCAGATTGTACCAATGACTTGTTATTTGGACTGTTGTTTTAAAGGAAATAGTGTATTCCTGATTTTTTTTTTTCTTGTCTATAGACTTCAGAATTGGTTTCACATCATTTAGCAGCAACGCTTGATACCTGAAGCAGAAGTTCTTTGATCAGTCCTACTTTGATTCTTGCTGCCGTTTCTTACCTTTGCCTAGCCCAAGTCATATTTGGCACTTATTTTTATATAGTGTTCGATTAGTACATAAATCTCTCTTCCTATCTTCTTGCTAACAAGAGAGATGCTGTCTGTGCTTGCTGAACAAGGCAAGTATCTGAAAGATTTGTTACATGCTTTAATGCAAAACAGATACAATGGACTTAACTTTCCACCCAAATTCTTACATTATATGTTGTTAAAAAAAATAAATAAATAAAAAACCAGCAAACTGCCGCCAACAAAAACAATGCATCAAAAAGTGGGGGGCAGCAGAGAAGAAAAAAAAAACAACAAACAAATCACACACCAAGGCAGAGTTATTTATTTTAACAATGGTGAAAACAATCAAAGTATTTTGAAACATTGAAACTTATTGTGATGCCACATTTGTGGAGTTAAGCAAAAGCTAGACATGTTTAGTTTTCTACGGTCTCTTTTCACAAGAAGTGTGGTGCCATATTTTTATCTGTTTATGAAGCCTGAAATTTTGGCTGTTGGGGTACAAAATTTTAGAAGATTATCAAAATCTAAAATAATTTCATTTATAAAATATATTTGCATTCAGAGAGACAGCTGTTTTCTTTGAATTTTTTTTTTATACAGCACTTGTAAGAAGTTCCCTGGCATATCTTTCTGTGTAGTTTTTTTTTTTTCTTTTTAATAAATTCAACACTGAAAGACACCTGACCTTTACATGACTTTTTATATATTCTCTGATCTGTATATGTGATTGCATTTATCTGGAGGATACTCTTGCAGTGGTGCAAATTCTATTAATTTTGAAATAGATTATACTGAGAAGTAATGGAGGTTAATGTGGGTTAGTGATCTTGAGTTCTTTCTGATCTCATATGTGGCTCTGTATGTGCATGTGAGAAGAACCCCCCTAATCATAGTTGCTTTGAAAGATTTTGCAGGACTTTCCTTTCCTTGAAGGAGGAGTTTAGAATGGTAAAGGAAGCAAGGGAGGAACCCATTTTAAGTTAGGAAAAATAATTAAACTAAAGCTGGAATGAACTTCCGGGTGGCATATATTTGCTTTTTGTAACGTTTTGAAAGAGAAGGCTGGTAAGTCAAACTTGCATATTTTTCAGAGCTGTAGTATGTTTACTTTCATTTCCACGCTCCCCCTGCAACCCCACCTAGGAGTGTCATCCTAAGCTGAAGTTTTAAGCTTTGGCTTCAACTCTAATCTTTGAACATAGAGACACAGGGCAGCATGATGTTACTTCTAAAATGTTGCAAAAGCCTTCATAAGCTGAACTGATCTGATATCTTCAGAGACCAGGGACTGCAACAATACTATCTTTTTGAGGTGATGGAAAATGTTCTGTTCACATTGCAGGCGAGAACGCCAGCTTTCTGTTGGTAATAACAAAGACTGCCATGGAAACTATGAAGTTTTGAGCTTCAGCCCAAGTGGTGCTGGACAACTTACTGTCCATAAGGGAAAATGTCTAGGTGAGCAAAATTACAACTGGAGCTTGAATGCTGGGGTTGGGGCTGGTTTGGTTGTGAGGATTTTTAGAGGGAGAACTTAAACAACGTTAACAGGTACAAACAGTGAGGGTGGAGAGAATATTGTTGTGGATCGTGACATTTCACAGTCAAGAGTGGGAGAGGGTAATAAGACAAGTAACTTTGTAGTAAATATTTTATATTTTCTTAGGACTATTTTACGCAAAAAATTTGCTTCTCCTGATACAGTTACATAAGTGAATAGCCATACCAAAAAAAAAACCAAACCAAAACAAACAACCCAAACAAACAAAAAAACCCACACAAACAAAACAAAAAAAATGAACAACCCACATTCTAAACATTTTTTATTTTCTATATAACTAAAATACTGAAAACTATTTACTTTTAAATTTTAATATCTAGCTTGATAAAACATGGTTATCAAGCATGAAGTCATTTAGCTTTGAGTAACATGAAACCAGTGACAAGCACAGGGTTAGAAATGCACACTTACTCTCCTTACATTGCTGCCTATAGCAAGGGCATAAAAGTGGTGGGTTTAGCAAAAACATATACACAGGCAACTATAGGAGAAAGTTAGAGCTGAAAAGCCTCTGAGATGTCCATACAAATGCATCATCAAATCAATTGTTTTCATTGTTTTCAACATAGCACTTCCTTGGTGGCAAGATGAACAAGCTGAAAGTCTCTGGAGCAAAGAGAATTTTGTTATTTTGCAGCTTGAAGATGAACAAATATGAGACTTGGCATTTGCTCATCAGGAAGAGTGTTCATTTATTAAAACCTGAAATTCTTTAAAACATGCTGCAATTTTTTGCTAATGTGCTGTTGCTTTCATTTGACTACCACTGCCTAGCATTCAGTCTCATCAAACCTGATATTTTTTGTACCTACCACATAGGTTTGGATCTTGTTTAGTTGTAAGTAGGTTATTGTTTCTGAAATTCTAGAGATCAGGCTTGCTGGTGTTTATTTAGCATTTGCAGGACCTCTTGTCAAATCCTTGGAAACAAAAGCAGCCATGTTCCTCTTCTCCCTGTATACAGGCAAGGATGAACAGCTTGGTAAATCCATCTACAATGCCTTGGACATTTGCAGTGGAGACTTTGTTTTAATATACGAGTGGGTTCTGCACTGGCAAAAGAAGATAGGAAAGTTTCTTACAACGCATGAATTAGAAAAGATTGAGAAGTGTAAGAAACAGGTAATAACCATGTTTTGCTCTTGGCTTAGTAACAGTTAGGTGTGATTCAGTGCTTTTCTTGAAGCTGTTCATTTATGTTCAACTTGAGAGGGTGGTGATAAGCATGAAAATGCTGGTGTTCAGAGTATGTGCACCACAGAAAAAGATGGGTGTATTGAGGCATTCATAATATAAATGCAAGGAACTGTATTTGCAAAAAACCATAAATAAAATAATAAAACATTAGAATTCTGAAGAATGAGGGAATCAAGCTTAGCTGGTAGAAACCAGATTCATTCTTGCCCTTTGTGTACAATACCTCCTTTTCACACAAAATATGAGAATGTAGTTTATTTTACATGTATTATGTATGCTTTTATGTATATTTATGTATATTTTTAATGTATTTTCTATGTATAATACTTTTATATGTATTTTGTACATTTTATACATTTTATTGGTGTAGCCATGAGATATGACACAATGCATGTTATGTTTCTCTAACAGCTTCAGGGTGCAGAAACAGAGTTCAGCTCGCTGATGAAGCTAAGTCACCCAAACATAGTACATTATAAATGTATGAACCTTAAAGAACGGGACGATTCAATTGTGGTGGACATTTTAGTTGAGCACATAAGTGGTTGCAGCCTTTCTACATACTTGCACAAAGAGACTCCGGTTCCAGTTGAGCAGTTGCGTCATTATGTGACCCAGATCTTGTCAGCTCTTGACTACTTGCATAATAATTCAGTAGTGCACAAAGTTCTTTGTGCTTCCAGTATCCTGGTAGACGCTGAAGGAAACATCAAGGTGACAGACTACAGCATTTCCAAGCGCTTAGCTGATATCTGCAAAGCAGATGTTTTTGAGCAAACCAAAGTCCGTTTTAGTGAGGATGGTCTTCCCAGCAAACCTGGAAAAAAAGGAGATGTATGGAGTCTGGGCTTGCTTCTGCTTTCACTCAGCCAGGGCCAAATAACCAAGGAATATCCAGTTGCTGTTCCTACCAATTTACCTGCTGAATTCCAAGACTTCCTGGGAAAGTATGTTTGTTGCATTCCTGTATTTATTTATTTTTTTAAGACTTGAACAGTTTTTTGAAGGAACAAATAAATGCCCCTGTGTCACTAGTTAGAGCTTTTAGAGAAGAGGCGATTGTTTCCTTGTGGCTCATACTGCTAATCCGGGATTTGGGAGAACAGATCTGGTGCTCTTTTCTCTGTCCTGCTACCAACTTTGTGTGTCACTGTGAATAAGTCATTTAGTCTGCCTTAGCTTCTGATTCCCATCTGAATTGTTAAGGTGATAATTTCTTAAATATAAGGAGACCTGTTTGAACATTTAGGTCTGGTATGGAGTAGATCTCTGAACAGTTCTCTTCATGGTTTTCTAACAGATGCGTTTGCTTGGAAGATAAGGAGAGATGGACACCCCAGCAGTTGTTACAACATAGTTTTATAAACATTCCACAAATGAAAATACCTGTAGCTGAAGAAAATCTAGATGGTATAAAACTTTGTTCTTTCCAGATTGTGCTAAATAAGTGGACTACATGCCTGTGGTAACAGAAATATTGAGCTGTGCCTGAGCTTCACAAGATTGCAGAGGTGTTTTACATAAATTTATAAGCTAGTATTGGTCTTTAACTTAGATATCCATGACTAGCTGGGGTGGACTGACTGCTGCTGTCTCATCAGAAGAAAACAGTGGTGCTTTAATTAAGCCTTTAAGTGCATCCACCTCCTTCACAGTATGAATATGACATTTGGTCTCTGGAAGATGCAGTTCCAGTGAGACTTGTTCCATCATTATGTTCTTGTTAAATCAGTTCTTTTGTCCAGCATAATTAATATTAGTACTTAAAAACTGTTCATGCTTGTACCAGAACTTAACTCTACCTGACAGTGCACTTCTGTATTTTAAGTTTTAGTTGTACTTGAAGTTACTTAGGTTTTATCTTTTTCCTGATGCTTATTTGACAGTCCTTTGTGCCTTATCCCCACACCATCAAGAGTGGTAACCTTGATATCCTCGTTGCAGATTCAGCAGGTATAGATTGCATCGAGACAGTTGTACCCACCAGTCACATATCCAGCGCATCATTCTTCACAGAAACGCAGAGACAATTTTCACGCTACTACAATGAATTTGAAGAGCTAAAATTACTTGGCAAAGGGGCTTTTGGAGCAGTCATCAAGGTATGGCATAAAAATTGTTTTTCCCTATGGAATCGTTTTTGGGAATGTGCTTGTTTTCTCTGAAGCAAAATGGTATATTGAATGCCTGTGTTGTGGTTTTTATCGGGAATTGAATAGGCTGAGAAGTTTAGCAAGAGGTTGCTGGGAGTCTGAGGAGAAGCCTGTCAGTATGGGGAAGCTTGCATTTCAATTGCAGTAATTTCCTAGGTGGAAAGAAAACCTCTTCTATGAAATTATTCTGCTTGTAGCTCTACTTGGTAAAGCATTTGTAAGCATTTGACTTTAGATTCATTTGAATTTTGCAGGTGAGAAACAAGCTTGATGGTTGCTATTATGCTGTGAAACGTATCCATGTAAACCCTGCCAGCAAGCAATTTCGGAGGATTAAGGGGGAAGTAACATTACTTTCCCGTTTGAACCATGAGAATATTGTGAGGTATTACAATGCTTGGATAGAAAAACATGAAAGTCCTGTTCCCACTCTATCATCTGAAACAACTGAAGAGAAAAAAATGCCCGCCAAAGCTGGCCTTTTCATCCCTTCTACGGAGGAGACAAATGATGTGGAAGCTAATGCTCCTCCTCCAGTTTTGACAAGTTCAGTTGAGTGGAGTACTTCATGTGAAAGATCCTCCAGCAACAAATTCAGTGGAGCTGATCAGGACTCCAGTGATGATGACGACGATGGTGATGGAGTGTTCTCGCATTCATTTTTGTAAGTAGGCTTCAGTATTAGCACTGCAGGAAACATGAGCAGAGTTGGATTTTCCAAGTTTGTGTTTTCATCATTCTCACTTCTGTTGTCAGAGGTAGTTCACTGCATTTTTTGTTCTATCCCTTGCTTAAAAAAAAAACAAACAAAACAGTGTAATAGCCAGGGAGAGGAAAATGTGTAGCTAAAAATTGTCAGTGTAAAAGGAAAATTTTGGTTTAAGCTTCTAGAACTTCCTTAATTTTTGTGTCAGAATACATGACAGTATACTTTGTTGGAATGTCTTTTCCAACCTTAAGAGTAAAGGTTTTAATAAACAGTAATAGAGAAATACTACAAATCCTGAAAAACACCTACTTGTCCTTTCTTTTTGTTTTTATTTTTATTAATGTATTCCATACCTGCATCTCTGTATGGAGTGATTCTTTCACTTAGGGTGCTTTTTTTAAGCAAGTAAGTAAAGTTATCTCAGTTTTGCTTGTTGAATACAGGAATTAAATTTTATTGATGCAAATATGTACCTTCGTTTTAAGAGACTGGGGTGTTCAAGCAAGCATTGCTTTGCAAGCAGGATACTTTTTTTGGGGGGTGGTTTCGTTTTGCTTTATTTTGTTTAAGGCATATGGAGGGTCTTCAACAGAAGCTTAGATTCTCTTTCTCTTTTTCTGCTCTCTTCTTTCTTTTTTTTTCTGCTCTCTTCTCTTTCTTTTTTTTTCTGCTCTCTTCTCTCTCTTTTTTTTCTGCTCTCTTCTCTCTCTTTTTTTTCTGCTCTCTTCTCTCTCTT
>JANHFX010010066.1:76772-94595 GCA_027560015.1 Chloroceryle amazona | reverse complement strand
CGCGCACGGAAATCGCTTCCGACGCCAGCCGCGGCCTCCCGCGCCCAGAGGCAGCGGTTACACTGGTGGGCAGCCACCCTGCACTCCCGCCCATCTATGGTCCCCGCTCCCCTCGGACCCCCGATTCAGAGAGCAGCGTAACGTGGCATACCTTGAAAACACTTGCACAATTTGTACATGTAACTTCATACTGCTGAAAATCTCCATCAGCGCGATCCCAAGCAATCTGTATTGAAGTGTCAGTCACATTACCTTCTCGTACATTGAGTGGAGCTGCTAGACCTACAGAAGGACATAAAACACATTACTGTTCCATTCATGGCTCTGTTCAAGCCAACATTTTTTATATCTCCTGTGGAAACATAAAAGCAAAGACAGTAAGTAACAGATTCAAGCAAATAGAGCAAAAGCTGATCTCATGCTTGCAAACACACAGACATTCCAAAAGAGAAAACATTTTATCCCTAATCAGTGTAGCCTTGCATGATACAATTCAGATCACATTACAGAAAAGCTTCCATTCTTGTTTGCATCTCTTTCAACCCCACCACAGCAGTTTCTGGCTGGAATGTACCAAAATTTGCACTTTTTCTGAGAAAAGTCTGTATACATGCGAGGGTTCAGTAATATTTTTTTTTCTTCATTCACTTTTCTGGGGCCCCATAAGAGACAGACCTAACTAGGTGTTCTAAGGCAGTTTCATGATAAATTTAGGAATGCTTTCATTAGATCAATCAAAACCCAAGTTTTTCTTAAATCTATATTGTGAGAAAAATAAGCTTTCAAGGTTTTTTACTATTTGGGGAAGAATTTTTCTTTCTTGACCTCATTCTTCTCTTCTTTCTCCCTTGCTACCTATTTTTTTTTTCCTTTTATAATATTTCTACTCTGAAGGAAAGAGAGCAGAAAAGAATTTCAAAGGAAAATGACAAAACAAGAATAGAAAAAAATCTTGAAATATAATTATAATAAAAAATAGGGAAGTCAAAACATAGAATTACATCAGGTATTTTTAAACAGTTTTTAAGTTCTTATTAACATTCATTTTTTAAGGGCCTTGCTAGAAGGAGTCCCCTTCTCATAATACTTTCTTAAATGTCTTTGCTATTGAATTTATTAATTTGAAAAATGGGAATCCCAATGCTTTTATTATTTGCTTAGAGATATACCAGAAGCAATAAACTTAGTCATTTCAAGAGACGGAAGTAACTCTACCAATACTCACTTTCTTGGTCAAAATGTGTCTTGTTTCCAACAAGGACAACAATTTAATACAACCTAAATTCTTAAAATACTTGCTACACATTTTATAGATTTGATAGAAAAAAAAAACACAACTTGTTTAGAAATTTTAAGGTACTGTTAGAGGGTTGTTTGAAAAATAGCACTTGTTGCTATAATTGCTAATGGCTTACACAGAGATATCAAGGTGATTTTTGAACAGCCTTTTCTACTGCACTGAAATAAATAAATAAATAAAAGTTATAACAGTTTACAACCCCAAATTTAATACGGTGTAATTTTATAGGAAGAAATGTAAAATACTCACATGTTTTTACACCAGATACATGGTAAAAGGAGCTCAACATATTTCCACTTTTTGTGGAGACAAAGAAATCATATTCTGTTCCTGCAGTAAGGTTTTCAATTGTTATTTTACCATTGCTTTTTAAAATGAATGTTGCATTAGGTCCTCCTTTACTTGTAACATATATGCCATCAAATACTCCAGCATCAGGCATGTGAACAAATAATACCACAGCATTGCTATAGAGCACATAGGGGACCACAATTTGAACAGGCTTTGGCTCTAAAAGAAGGGGAAAATAAAAAGACACATGTTAAGTCACTTGAAAATAAATTAAATGAAAACCACACAATAAATCAAGAAGCAACTGCCCTGAGAAATTTGCTTGCCTAGATCAAACAAATAGCTACCATAGTAAAACCTATCATTGCTCAGAAACAACAACTTGATCTTTTAGGTGTTTATTACTGGAATCCTAAAGCATTTGACAAATGATTTATGAATCAAAACAAGTTAGACTTCCAAAGGTATCAGTGAATTAGCTTTTCAACCGCAAATGCACCAAGTAAGTCAAGACAGACGAAAAATATTCAGAAATATACACATGGACAGGGACATGAGCATGGAGAATGGAGATACATTTGATGGATGCAAATCAACGTGTTTAGTTTTCTTCCCTTACAGCTGGCTCTGACAGCTGGGAAATATCCTATCTAGAACTTTCTCTCATCCGCATCTTGAATAAGGTATTAAATCTAATCCTATATTAAAAGTTCAGAAAAAGATTAATCCCACTGCTCTCCACAATACTGTAATCTTTTAGAAAAAAAAAATGACAGTACAGCATTTCATGTATCAATAACCTGACAGCTGCAGCCTTTACATAGCTCACATGTAAGTGAATCCTGCCCATTCCTTTCCCATATACAAAAAATTTACACTGTGCCAAAAGGATTTCAACATCTTGGTAAACTAACAAGCAAGACCCTTCAATATACAGCACAAATCTTTTACCCTTCAGCTACCTCTGCTTCTCTTAAAGTCCTTTCCCAGCACCTTCTCACCAATAGTAGAGTAATTTACCGCTCACAGTTCACAGGACAACTAATGTACCTCCAAAAGTAAAAAAATCTGTTTGAATGATTTCAGTATTTTCCTATTTCATTGCAAAGCAATGATTCATCCAATCCCAGCTATGGTCCTCATCGCTCATCACAGTTACCAGTACTACCAAGGGGTTTGTGAAGGCTGCATCCTCTTTGAAAGTTAAGAGCACCTAATTTGCTGTTAACAATTAGGATTGGATCAGTACATTTCATATATTCTAGTTTTCTTTCTTGACTGTTTAGCAAATTGCCTTGTTCTACTAAATCTGTTAGGTGATGGTAACAATAACGACACTAATCTTGTGTGCATTATAGTCTGCAGTTTCCAACATTAAATGATGTCTTACTTAAAGTGCATTGAATGGTCTTCAGTTCACTCATGTTTCCATTATTCACACTTGCCACTGCTATTTCATAAGCCATTCCAGGAATTAGGAGATCAACCTTCAATTCTTCTGTATTGTTTAATAAAAACTTTCTAGTTTCACTTATGTCCGAGTTCGGTTTCACTTCAACGTAGGATTGCTGACCCTCTTGTGGCAGCTTCCAGTGAAGGATTACACTCTCTTCCTGTACATCCTCTGGGTGAATATAAACAGCTGTAGGTGGACTGAGAGCTTGATGAAAGAAAAGGATGTCAGTATAAAACCATAGATCAAACAAACTTACTATCAATTTACAATCACTTCCCAATGAGGATTTTGTTTTATTTTTTTTTTCTTCTAACTCTGTCAATTTTAAAACTATTCATCCATTTAATTATTTCTTACAATAGTTTGTAGACAACTACCTGTTACAGGCAGACTCTGCTTTCTGTTTTCTCATAACAAATAGGGATTTACTTTATAAGCATGCTCCATTCCACTGGATATATAAAGAATCACAAAGATGACACAATCTGAGTCACTGTATCTATGACTAAAAAAATAATTAATTCCTCTTCATGTACATAATTTGAGACATCACGGTAATGTGAAAAAAAATAAATATACAAACATTAAATATTCACCAATTGGGATGTCACTTTAGCACAAATTAATGTGCTAGAAGTAAGTGAGTGAATAAATAAATAAGGGGTTAGGTAAGTTCACTATTTTGAAAGGTTCTAAAGGTTAGAATCAGTAAACAGAGAACATAGAAAAGAATTCCCCTGACTTTCCCCCAATGCATCCTAACAAACTGCAATTTGTACATGGTCTTAAAAATACTTCTGTGCCTTGTATTTTCAATTTAAACTCTACCTAGTGAAATAAAACTTCCAGAAAATGGATACATCACCTGTTGTGACAAAGATAGGCTTCTCATAGCAGCTCAGAGTTCCTCTTTGTGCTACATTCTGTAAGTATACCTGATATTGATGATAAGGTTTTACATTTCCTAGTACAACTGAAGTCTTGCTTTTTTCAATTGGTAGCTGTTCCCACTTGTTGGTTTCAGTATCCAAAATGTTGAGGAGGTAGTAATGAAAAAAAGCACTGGTAGAATGCTGTGGAGGCTTCCACTTTAACTGTATTTCTGCAGATGAAACATATGTAGCCTCTAACTTCTGGGAGTGCAATGGTCCTATTGAATAAGATTAGGAATAGAAACAGAGTAATAGCTCCTGATATCTTTTAACAATAACTACCCTTTTTTTCAAATACAGCCTGAAAGGCTAACAGTACACACTTACTTACATAAATGCTAATTAATATTAGAACAAATCAAACACAGCAACTTTGACTGTATATCTGATATTGATACATAGGAGAGTATTCTCACTAACAGCGGTTTTCTGAATCACTCAGCTCTTTATGTAGAACCCCATCTCCTCACTTAAGTCCTCTCTCGTGCACTTCAGTCAGATCAGAAACATCATCTAAGACAAATGGTTTGTTTGTTAAAACCTGGTCCTAAAGAATTATATGGCAAAATCTACTGAATTTCAGAAATTCTAAGTGTTTGATGGATATTATTTTTATCAATCATTTCTAAAACAGTTCTTCTTTATGCCTTCTGTGCCTCTTCCAACAATTGAGTCACCAGTCCAATAATTAGTAGATAGTCCTATTAGTAAATAATGCTTTTTTTTTCCTTTACAGAAACAATCATGTTTCTGTATATAGCAGAGCTGCAGCTGAAAAGATTATTTCTGAGATAAAATAAGTATTTGCTTCTGATAGGAGAAAGTGAGAGTATCTTTCCTTCATTACAGAGGCAACTTGCATTACAAGGTCTTATTTACAGAAAACAAACCACCAGATGAGGTAGCAGAGAGGCCAGTAGGTACAGGAGATAAGGGGACTTCCAAGTCTACTAAAGCAGCCCAGGAGGCAAAGTAGTGAAACATACAAAATGTACTTGCTGGAGAAAAGGAACAGCTTTTTCACCCTAAAGAAAAACCTGTATTTTGTTCTCACTTTCAGAAAATGGACATCTAATATTTGGTCCAGCTTGCGTAATTAGTAAAAATACTAAGGAAAGATGTTTGCTTTCACTTCTGAAAATAAGAACACTTTCCCAGTATCACAGAAGCAGGAATATGAAAGAAAATTGCACCTAAAATTGAAGTAGTGTTTCCTTGAGGACATCTCCATTTGATCACCTTTAGATGCAAAGGTATTTTTAATCTCTACCAACTGGCAGGTTTCATTTGGCTCCAGTCAGCCAGACATTACTAGAACACAAGTTCAGGAATTTTTCTTATGCCATACTGCACCAGGTAGCAGGTCAAAACACAATGTATTTTTAAACCTTAAAGCTTGTCTTAACTGCAGATATACAGGGGTACCTCTGCTTATTCCAACAGAGTCTTTTACTTCATATTGAAATGTATGCTTCTGCAGCTCACTAGCATGTCCAAAAAATAATTTTTTCTACTCTGACATACAGCTTTACCTTTGGATATCATAGGAATTCTGTAAGTAAAATTATGGTACGAATGAACTTTTAAAGCATACTTAACAGAAACATAATTTGTAGCTGTCTTTCTGCTTGTAGCCACTGAAAACTCCTGAGTTTTTCCTCAATGATCCAAATACAGCATTTTAGCACAAAGGCAAAATTAAGATGTTGGAATCCACTCTACAGCTGGTGAATCCTGGATTCAGAATTTATTCTCAGATTTATTTATATTTTCAGACAAAATATAAACACAAGGAACTGTATAATTGAAGAAAAAATATTAAATATCTATCATTATATAGTTATTACTGCTGTTTATATTTGTAACTTACTTGTTTCTACCTTCAGTATTGGACTTAGGATAGTCTGTGCCCCTTCTGGGCTCCTTGCTGCTAATAAGAAATGATAGCAAAGGCCAGGAGACAAGTGTACAATCTTTGTTTGAGTTGCATTCACAAGCAAATTCAGAAAGTATGGTTTCCACTGATCAAAATAATATTTAATTATAAGTGCAAAGCCTGACTTAAGCCACATGTCCATTTCACTCCACATAAATACAGCTTCAGTTGTCTTCACATCATGCACACTAAACGTGAAGTTCTCTGGTACCAGAGGTACTGAAAAAGAACATCAAAAATAATAATAATAATAAAACCAACAAACCACACATTGAAAAATATGAAATAATTTTTCTTTCTATATCGTTACATATAAATGTAATTGGGGGAAGGTTTTTAAAAATAAATGCAAAAGATTGGAAAAAATATAGTTACATTCATATTCGCAAATATATGGTAGTTGTATGTAGCAGAAAAATCCTGTGAAGAAATAGTCTGGACCAGTGGGACCTCTCTGAAGGGCATAGCAGTCAGTCTCATTTTCTGGTATCATTGACAAAGTTGAGATACCAGCCTTTAGAAGATAAGGAGATCCATCTGTCCACAAAAGATGACCTTCTTCCTATGTAAGAAAAAATAAAATAAAACCCCAATGTATTTTAATATTATATTGATGAATTAATTATTAAGGTGCTCCTCATTGCAAGCATATATCTTAAACATCCAGAATTTACATTTTTCATTTATAGAAAGTAACTCATCATATAATTTCATTTATACAAAGAAAATATTTCAGTGAAACATTCTATCCCTTCTATTACAGAAGATTACAAGGTAATTGTGTCATAAAAGCCAGATAAGGCTAGGATGTTTGATCATTACAAGCAATCCATTAAAAACCACTATTAATCAAATAATGTAATTATAATGGATAAATAATTTTCTAAAAATGTCATTCTCTTAAAAAAAAAAGAACATTCAGTCAAAAGCATTCATATATTTGGTCTGAAAGCAAAAATAGTTTAGCTGACAAAAAAATTCACAAATCAAAAAGATTCACAATTCTATTTGTTGGTCACTCAGCAGGTAGGACACTCAGTCACTCACACCTGACTCCAGGTTTCTAACCTTTAAGATACTTTCAGTTTCTTCAGCAGAGCTCTACAAACACTGGGCTGGAGTTACATGATATTTTGGAGGAAAGATGCTTGTCTAATATGCTTACAGCATTGCAGTGCAGACCCCTCTAGTGGGAAACAGGTTTTAGTCTGCACTGCACTAACACACAGTAACATCTACATGGGATTAATAAAAATACCAATACATTTATGCACACCATTGGAACACTATCAGGAGGTATACTAGCATAAGTGTTTTAAGGTATAGCAAGTCCTACAATCTAAGTAAATGCTTTAGGTACTGTAATGGAGAAGATTTGAAGTACCACCATAATTTTAAGACTTCCATTGCTTTTCCATTTTCTTAGCTATTCAAAAGAAGGGAAAGGGATGAGAATAAAAGATCTTTTCCATTTCTCTGAGAAAACAATAAAAAATGATGCTTGCTGAGACTAAGCCTGTTGTTTTTTTTCAGTTCATTTGTTGCATTGAAAACAATCAAATACAATCCTACATTCTCTCATTTTCTCAAGAAAGGGAAGAAGATTTTAAATGGTATGAAATAATTCAACCTGACTTTCAGAAGGACTTGTGTGTCTAGCCTGCTATGTCAAAATCATTATGTAGATCATTCCATATATTTTTCTTCTACTGGTATTCCTGGCCACCAGAGTTAACTACAAGCACAGAAGCCACAAGATACTGCTACAGTACAAACCTCTCTAACAGGGCTTGTAAGAGAAGCCTCAGAAAACAGTCTTTAGCTACATTTACCTCCTCCTAGCTCTGAAGAACCATGCAGAGTGTCAGGACAGACATGAGGGTATCACCAAAGCACTCCATTCATTCTTACCTGGAACCCTGACCTACATCTCCACGGTCCCTGTTGTCTTTTACAAGAATGCTCACTCACATCATGAATGGTTTGAATTCACATACAGATCAAAACAGGGTTAAAGAAGAAGAAATTGTGAGAATACAAATTCTACAGAACAAATCCTGCTCACAGTGTCACTAATTTTTATTTGTGTCACATCACTTGGCAGTTTTTTGGCTGATGAAACCTTTTGAGTAGGTTATAGTCTCAAATTTTTTTTCATATAATACTTCAAGACCTATAGGCACTGGGAAAAAAAAACTTGAAAACAGAAATTTAACTCCCCAATAGTTCAAATATGAAAGAGAAAACAAAACCAATCAAATCTGTATTTTTTAATCTCAGATTTTAAACAACTCCTGCGATTCCTGATACACGTCCCATAATCTTGGCATTCCCTAGGTAAGTACAGATTGTGTCACGGTTTGTGTCAGGGTCAGGGCGGCCCATTAGACCAATAACAGATGTTCTCTGTTAATCCCCCTCCCTCCCCAAGGGAGAATAGAAAGGGAATAAGGGAGAGAAATTTAGCAATTGGAAAAGAAAACTATAATACAAAACCAGTATCGAACCCAACCCCCCTGATGGTAATTACATCACTGTTACCACTGATGCTGTGGAGCAGGCACTGGGGGAGTCCCAGTCTGGGCCCCGCAGCAGATGGGAGCTGTGTTCAGGAGCTGGATTCTGGTACCAGATTCAGGAACACACTGACTGGGATTGAGGGCAGAATGGACAGAGTCCTCCCTGAGCTGAGCTGAGCAAAGCTGGCAAAGTGGTCCAAGAGGGGAAAAGAGCCCAGGAGCCCCCAGAGAGCTAGACCCTCCAGATCCCTCAACTTTATACTGAACATGACGTATATGGGCTGGAAAACCTCGTTGGTCAGTTTGGGGTCACCTGCCCTGTCCACTCCTCCCTGCAGGTGTGGCCTTTCACTTTCTGCACCCCTCAGTGTGATGCACAAGATCCAGCAGTGGCCTTGGTCTGCACACCAATCCTTGGTAATAACTCTAAACATGGGGTGTTATCAGTGCCAGCAGCAGACACTGCCTGTGCAAACAGGCCGCTGACTTCAGACAGTGCAGGCAGTTACAAGAACTGAGCTGAAAAGTAAAATCGATGAACAGAACCAGCTCTGTTCTCACCCAAACTAGGACAGTTTGGTGCAAGTACAATTTGGAGTTCTCTTAAGATGACAGCAAATGACAATAATGACACTTAGAAGGAATGCAAGAACGGTATCTTCATATAGTACTTCAGCACGCTAATTAAGTACAAATATTTAGGAAGGAAGTGCTTGAAAAACAAGCATTTTATAATTATCCCTTGCTCCTCCTAAAACAAGGTACTTATCTAGTTCATTTATTGACTAGACTCCCACAAACATAAAAATGCATGTAAAGAATAAACAGATGACTGTCAAATTCCAAACTGGCAATTAAGTCTTTTCTCTGCAGTTGGAGTTTAAAAATCAAAAAAAAAAAACCTCACAACATTTCTAGCATTCTTTCCACACACAAAAATACTATGCTTTCATGGGATATCTGTTTCTGACAGAATCTTGCAAATACTAACACATTTCTAAATTACCGAGTTGGCTATGATTAATACCACTATGGTGTAAAAATCTCATGCATAAAACAATATTACGTGTAAAATGCATATACTACAGGTGTTCTAGTAACCAGGAAGGTTAGAGGACTTCTCTAACCACAAACCTAGATAGGTCCGTGTTTCCTTAGTTTGCACATTATCCCACTCTGACATGTTTGTGTAGCCCCATTAAGTTATTTAACAGAGGCTGCAAAAAACCCATAAATTTTCTGTCTATGACATGTTTGCTACTTACCTGCCCTTACATATAAATTTTACTTTGTTTTTTACTTTTTTTTCACACATTTTCTTTTAAAATTAATTTCACCAAAACAACATTAAAATTAAATATCAGTGTAGATTTTCCAAACTGGAAAACAGTGGCTTTTTCCCAACCTGCAGATACTTCCCACAAAAGAAGTTTTCACCAAGCGTAAACACTTAAAGATGGGATCCCACATTCCTGGCACAGTGCCTCCAGCTTTCTGAGAGCTTTCCCAATACCTTTATTTATCTCTCTAACTGTTCCGAATCACACACCCCACGGCAGTGAATCACTTAATAATAACAGAGCGAGCACTCTCATATCCTAAATATGAGGAACAGAAAACTTTACACAAAATACCTTGCTCCAATCCCCTTTTGCACTGCTTTATCGAGCATCCATACTGGACAGACCTTGCTAAACTTCACAGTCAAAATTTCAGACCTGCATCAAAACTAAGAAAGCCATCCCCAAACTGATACCATTAGTAACCCACTTAGAGAGCAAGATCTAAAATCTGGCAATGCAGCACCACCTACAGGCAAAACAATATCCCTGTGAAGTACTCACGAAAAAAAGAAACATTGAACAGGTTATGTAGAAACGATGACTTTTTTTCCCAGCTATGGTCTGCTAAATAATTTCAGTATTTCTCAATACGTAGAAATGACGATTCCTCTTTAAACTATTAATAACTATACACATAACCAATATACCGCGTAGCACTTTTTATTGCAAAGAATTGGGCTCTATATATCAAAACTCTCCTGCTTCTATATATATAATAGCAAAGAAGATAAACCAGACTGACCTTTAGGTCATTAAGACCCGTCCATAACATGATGAATTGACTAACTTTCTGAAGATAAGACAAAATAAAACCACGTTCTTCTTCGTTTCCGATATCAAGAAGATGCGCCCCTCGTGAAGATGTTTCACAGATTTGTTGTGCCACCTTCCATGGCTTGCTGTCCTTACCCATTTGATAGCAGCTGCTTTGGAATGCTACCCACCCTTGGGAGCAGGTGCCTATAAGTGAATAAAGACAGGATTTAAAAGATATTTTGTACCATTTATGGCAGTGGTAGTTTAAGAATTTTTTTTTATAACTACACAGGCATTTTGATGATGATGATGATAGCATTTAATTAATTTGTGACTGCAGACTCCCAAAATATTTGGTAATTATGAACCAACATTTCTTCAAAAATGTGACTGACTGACTTAAAAGATTATTAGCCACAACCCACTGAAGCAAAAACAATGAGATCCATTAAATTTTATCCTACTCTAGGAAAAAAAAATAATCATACTTCAAGATAAATTTCTGATGGTTCATACTTTAAATTTTAAAATTGAAGTTAACAAATCATTTGTTTTTAGTAGTTTCCTCAGTTTAGGAAAATAATTGTTTCCCTGAATTTGAGCCTGTATAATCCTTTCATGGTTCAAATTTTAAAGATTTTAATTAGCATTATCAGAGTAGTACATTTAAAAGAACACACAATCAAGCCATAACATCCTCTGTATCCTGCCTCCGTCACAGCGTTTCTAACAACACAGCATAGCTACATTAGTGACTCAGCAGTACAAAACCATCACTTTGAACGCTGGCATAACGTGTTCCTAATCCTTACCAAATTCAAGATTTTCCCTGCCTTTTCATTGATACTATATATCAAATTCAATCCATACACTCCCTGCTTAACCTCAGTATTCAATTGACTATTTTAGCCTACAAAAAATGTACTAGATTAAAACATTTGCACATATAAATTTGACTTCTTTCTTCTAAAATACTAATAAATGTTAATTAGAAATAACCTTTCTATGCCATTAACATTCAATCTCTTTCAGTTTTCTAGAAATGAAACAATATTTCATTTCTAATAATGAAACAATAATAATAATGAAGTATAAACCTGCAATACAGGCTTTTTACAATTTACTCAACCCTTCTAGAAAATATGCAGTGCTTCCTTGCATTTATTGTGATTACAACAAACTCTAATATACATACCTGTTTCAGCTTGAACATCCAATGACTGAGATATATTTATAAATTCAAGATGTAGTTGTTCAAATATAAACTTAAATGTATATAGTGTGGCAGGCATCAAATTACTCCATACAAAGAATCCACGGGGGGGGGTTATAATCTGAGAGGTATCATTCAGTGAAATTGAAACTGAAACTTCTTTGGTCACTTCACTCCAATTAAAAGACACTGTAGTAGCTGTCACAAATGTTTTGATGTCATTTTCTGAAATTCCACCTAGCAGACCAAGAAAAAATAAAGATTGTCTTTACCACAAGGGAATAATTAACTTTGGTTAACTTTTATTGCATCAATATTACTATTTTTTTTCCTTTAAGAAGTGATAAGGGATACACACAGTAGAGAAAGAAAGGTAATGTCAAAATAAAGAATGTCCTACTAAGCAATTAAGCAAGTCATGCTCTTCTTTATAGTCATGGGATCTAACCATGCCTGAAGCAGCCAGAAGTAAAAGTATACAGTTGAAGGAGTGTTTAACTGTAAAAGTACCTATTTGCTAGAATATCAGTCAAATAACAGATGTCAAGTGCAGTACAAAGGTAATGCTATGAACTATATTAAAGCAGTTAACAAAATTGAGATTAGAAAGCCCTTTCACTCTAGCAATTGGTGGGACTTGTGGTCCTGTACTTACTTACAGCTACAAATGTTGTCTTCATAAGTTCAGTGGCTACAATTACTGTAGTATAGGAAGTCTGTAACATTTAAAAACATCCCAAACTTTTACATAAGTCACACACTGCAGAACTGTTACACTAACCAAACAAGTTATATAAAATTATTCCTTCTACTCCTGATGGCTGAAAATATACATGGATGCAAAGTTTCCAAAAACATGAGTAAACTCAGGATTTCAACCCCTACTTCTTTAATCTTCAGTATTAGACTAGCTATAATGGAACCAAATTATTTTTGTGCTACTCTACTTACGTGTCTGAAATGATTTTACACTTAAGATTTGGCCATTTTTTAGGGATTCTATTGTAATATCATACTTCTTATTTTCCTCAAGAAGAATTGTAGTGCTGACAGGTTTCTCTTCAACTTTAGAAATGTTTCTTACATTCTGCAAGTAAAAAGAATTTCTGGATATAGTGAAAGTAATAAAAATACAATTCATAAATGATCTATGAATTTTTAAAACAGGCAACTTATATTGAAGCACATCAGACTTAAGGCTGTAGTTCAACTGCAAAATACTCAATGCATTTAAAACAAAACCTTTTAGATATCAAACTATTAACAAACACCTTCATATTAAAATCCATGTATTTTCTTTAAGTTCCAGAACATCCTCTGCTCAAAATAAGAATGACGCCCTCCCACAGATATGTGGGGGCAGTGTCTTTGCCTCTCCTGGAGAAGTTAGACTCCTTCATTAGAACACAGTACCTGATGAGCTTGCACATTCTTAACTTTGAACATGTGTCTAACTATCCTTGTAAACCAGGACACTCAAGTATCCCACTGACTTCAATAGAATTCTGTAAGTGTGCACATAAATGACATGAAATACAGAATTCTGAACAATTTTTCCAGAGTTTCACTTTATTTGCTATTTTGGTCCTTTTTCTTTTCTTTTTCTATTTATTTTTTATTTTTTAATTTTCTTTTTTTCTTTTCTTTTTCACTTTTTCTTTTATTGTTTTTCCTTTTCTTTTCTCTTTTCTTTTTTTATTTTTTATTTTCTTTTTCTTTTCTTTTTTAACAAACACATACACAATGCTATTATCTACTGGTATCTACAGCTTCAGTACCTATGGAACTACTTATCACACAGATTGACGAAACTTACTTTTTGAGTGAAAGCCTCTGCTTGCTGGTATGTTACAATATAATAGTCTGGATCCTCTCCCTTCGGCAATTCAGTCCACTCCAGCAAAACTACTATAGCAGGTGTTTTCACTTGGTCACAGTCTAGACTCTCTGAACCCTGTAACAGAAACATACATCAATGGAGCTTCATAGAAATAGCAGAAAATGTACCTCTAACTAAATAATTAAATTCTGTCAATGTTTACTACTTTTACCTAGAATATTTCAGCTAGCAACAGCTTTTATATGGTCCAGTATCACCAGCCCTACTGTGTGACAAACAGAGGCTTCATAATTTTTTACAAGTGATGCAATTACAAGTTCTATTTTTCTTTCTTTGTCTAGAACTGGCCAAATAATGTCAGTTGACTCAAGTATGCCCTACTAGGAAAACAGAAATATGTCATCATTTTAGAAACAAGGTCAGGGATTACACTTGCTATGTACATATGGCAATCACAGTCAGCAGTCAGTCAGGAGCTGCAGGTTTCAGTCTATTCTCACATTACATAGTAAAGACTTCGGTGGCATCACTTTCACAAATTCCAAATATCTCAGAATAAGAAACAGCAATGTTTAAGAGGTAAAGAAATATTTTCCTAAACACCTACATACCAATCCAATGTAAAAATGGCAGTATAAATTTTGTTCAGCAGTTCAATTTCTTATAGAGGTCAATGCATTCTAGACACAAGTCTTCCGTACTTTTGACACTACATTTTTAATAACTGTACCTGCCTTTGAAGGACTTCAGCTTAACTCTTTAGAGAAGGAGGTGTCTCTGTCTGAATTTCATTTGGAACCAGAAAATCATGGATTGCTTCTATTTAACAGGATATAGGCCTGAGTCACACCTCTAAAATGCAGAGAAACCAGGGCATGTGCAGCTCAGTCCTTTAAGTTCCATTTTTATTTTCTTTATGAATTGGAATGACAAATAAATGTCATCATTTAGCAATGAACTGAAAAAGCATTTTAAAAAAAAAAACAACTAAACAAAAATCAAATAGAAACCCTAGTACACTAAAACTATAGTTGGGATTTTTATTATTATATGACTTTGTGTTGTTGCTGTAAAACAATCTAGAATATAAAACAAAACAAAACACACACACACCAAAACAAAAAAACCCTACCACATTAAGAGCAAAACTACTCATCTCTTCTGTTTTCTATTTTTTTTTAAATACAACATATTTTTGAATTAAGTTTGGGTTAAACTAAGTTCCTTTATCTAATGACAAATTAGCATAACTATAAATCTGTCACGACCATAATACTCAGAGTTTAGATCACACTTCTTAAAGTATAAATTTTATGAAATTTATAAAGCTTTTAACCTTTATAAGCCCTGTATATAAGAGGTTGCATACCACCTCTCGGAAGCCCTTGAATGGACATAGTAGACTAACATTGATGACCTACACAAAAGTGTTTAAGGAACACTTTTCCAGGAAAAGCAGGAGGCTTTTAATTGATGGGTGTATAGCTGGCTTAAGTTCCCTGAAGACAGTCTAGTCCAGATATTCCAAAGGGTAGGAAAATCTGCTTTTAAATTTAACAAAAAAAAAAGTATATTTGCCAATATACATTAATTAATAATTAAATTAATAATTTTCCACCATCAGCACTACTGCATGCCATTTTATTGTACCTAAACACATACTCCTAGACCTAAAAACTAGAACTAAATACGCAAGTGTACACATAAAGTTTACCATACTTATATCTGAAGAGAGGGATTTAGAACCCCCCTTTTTGTTGCCAGCACCTTGTCATTATTTTTTAGGTCCTTACCAAAAGACTGCATCAATTTTGAAAAAAAAAAAATTAAATTGACCACAGTGACGTAATGTTCAAATCTATCTTCAGACAAGCTGCACACCAGCCAGGAGACCTAAACAACAAACGTTTGTTGAATTCTGCTATTGACTACTTCTCAGCATATGACTCAAATAGGTTTCTCAGTCTGAAAAAGAGGCACTTGGAAGGAAAGACAACAGAGGTCTATAAAATCTTAAATAGCCAGAAGAAGTAAGTAAAGGTTGATTTTTCATTTTCTCCTCAGGTACAAGGACAGCGAAGGACGAAATGTAGCTGGTATGCTTCAGAGTCAAAGCAAACAAAAAAAAAAGGCAGTTCTTCACAAAATAAATAGTTTATCTTGAAAAGCTTAAAATGAGTACTGAAAGTTTTGATGGGCATCAGCGGAGGTTGGACAACTTCACAGAAGAGAACTATACTGAATGCTTACAAAATGCACTGCAACTACATCTGCCTCAAGAAGTCCTTAAGGTGCAAAAGCTGCAAGGAAACTAGCACGGTACAAGCGATTCTCACACTGTGCTATTCTTACAGTCCTCCCCGAGGATCTGCCTTTTACCACCGTTGGAGGTTATGACAGTGAACTCACTGAAGTTCTTATTTCACCCCATATCAGCATCCTTAAGAGCCAGGCACCCTCAACTTCCTCTACAACTGTCAGGAAACAGGCTGCTGCACAATGGCTTCCACAAACAGCACTTGCTCTCAAACTCAAAATGGGCCAGCAAAACAAGACACTGTCTGGATATTCTTAAGGAATGTACCAGGAGTCTGAGTACCCCAGCAGCATTTCGCCATTCCAAATATACAGCTCTCTTCTCCACAGCAAAGGGGTGATACTTGTATCCGTAATTGACAGAGCACACTTTGAAATCACCTTTGCTGCAAAGCACACTAAACTAAATGCAAAATAAAGACTACACATACAAAAGCTAAATATATACAAATATGAACAACACTATTGCAAAGTAAACTAGAAAATGAAGCAGCAAGATACATGTGGTTCCTATGTATGTGTTCTTTAAATAACAGTCAAATTAAACACAATGGGCTATCACAAATGGCAGGTTTGGATCGGCATGTAAAATACTTTTTGCAAAAGTGCACTTCCTAAAGGCACAGCCAGAGTATACCCCTGGGTCCCAGAACATCCTTGAATTTTCAGTATCACCATGCATGTCTCCACAGTGTTCAAAAGGTGACAATTTAGAAAGAACTATGAGCTACCTTAGGACTTAAAGATGCTGGGATCTTACTTCCTCTGAGGAACAACATTAAACCAGGAGCAATAAAGCAGAATAAGCATCTCAAAAGAGCTTCCAACAGTTTAAATAGAAGGAAGACTGGAAATACTCAATAGCAATAACTGAGAGCTCCTTGTGACTGCTAGAATGACAAAAAAGCAGTCCAAATCATGAACCATTCACTTTCAACATTCAATTAGAATACCTATCCACCTTCAAAAAAAAAGAATATTTTTCTTACCTTAAATAAATATTTTAATAAAAGCAGGAGAAGTATTGCTTGATCCATAGAGAAAGAAACATCATAGTCCCAGTGTCTCTTACGTGTTTGAATCGCAACAGCTTCTAAACAAATTTGTGTTAGAATATCTAAGACACAAAATGAATACATGCATTTATACTTCACATAGATGGAGCAGCAGCCAATGGTGCACCCCAAAGTTGTGTCTTTGCTTTGACCCTGCCCCTTTCCAGTTCTCATATAAAGTTTCCTGAGATCAGCAGAAGGCTGTCCTCTAACTTCGCTGGACTGTGAACATGTCTGTTGCTCATTAGTCATTTAAAAACACCTCAGTGTAAAAATGTCAGGGTGGTTTTTTTTTAAGTTTTGCTAGTGATTACTGTATCAAAATTCACTGAAAGCTGTGCAATCCCCCCAGCCTTCCTCGAGAGACTCTGGTTGCTTTCCACAGTGCACATCTCTAGCAAGATGCCCATTCGCCAGTGTTCAAAATAAGCCTTAAAACACTTTTCCATGTAAGCACTAAGCACACTTGCAGAGCCCCTTGGTGCGTCTTGCTCGGGTGTCCAAGAGGAACAAATATAAGCAGATAAATTTATGACAACTTCTATCAAATTTGCTCATCGAAAGACAGGTGCACACCAGCCTAACACCAGGAGCAACTCTGAAGTCGCTTACAGGAAATACAAAGCCCTGCTTCTCAATATACAAGCAGAGCCTAGAAGTTTCGTAACACGTACAAAATATACGTATTAGATGACTTCTTAAATTTACGGTTGGTAACCAGAGCACGCGATTGCCGGGAGAATTCTCCACAGAAGGACCAGAGCTGGGCATGAGCGGCAGGATGAAGAACCGCCGCCGCTTTTCCCTACCCATTCCCAGCCCCGCACTCCGAGGGCCGCCGACCGCACTTTAAAGCGCCCGCTGCG
>JANHFX010010066.1:0-76672 GCA_027560015.1 Chloroceryle amazona | reverse complement strand
CGCAGAGGACAGCGGCCGACCTGCACCGGGGCGGGGCTTCAGCTCCGGTTCCGACCCCTTTCCTCCTCCCCTCCTCGCTTTCTGTGTCTACCCCGCACTGGTTCTGGCTTTTCCTGCCGGCGGTAGACGGTGAGCGGAGGCGGGATCGGGGAGCAATGGGTGCTTCTGGGCTACGGTAGCGCTGTCAGTGCGGACTCAAAGTAATTATAGAATCAATAAACAATATTTTCAAATAATAAAAATTAACAGTCATGTTATTTACTGTGCATTTCTCAGCTGCTGTCATCAAATATCTTATTTCCATCTTCAGACAGTTTCTTGTTTTTCAGTGAGTTCCTCGTATCCAACTGAACTTTGAATTGTGAAATAAGGGATACAGTTTTTAATTAAAGCTGTATCTAGAACATCTAGTAAACACGGCAGGCTTAATCTCACTAGAAAAATTCCATTTCAGAGCCATTATGTTACCCAGGGTCAAAGACAGATGTAGTAAATCAAAAGCTGCTGCAGTGCAACCCCTGATCTCAAAGCACTGAGCTTCTCCCTCTCTGAGAAACACACCCACGTACAAGGTGCACATGCGTGAATCCCCTAAATGCCTTTTTAGCTCTCTGTGCCCAAACTAAGTTGCTGCCTCACATTCAGCCGTTTTACAAAGCAGATACTCTTTTTTTGGGGGGTGGTGGTGGTTGGGTTTTTTCTTGTAGAGCACTTATAATAACTGAGCACAAAGGGAGGCTTTATTAACCAAAGAATTTTCATGACAACAGCAGCAGCCCTCTCTTTTTTAACCTTGTTAAATTAAATGCAAGTGGCACATTCCACCTTAATCAAAAGAACACTCCCTAACACATAACCACTTCCCTTTTATTCAGCCTTTCTAGTGATTAACTTTTAACATCATTACCTACTGTTTTTTGCCAGAATGCATCATCAGTAGAGCAGCAGCTCCCATTCTTCATACAAAAACTACCTGTAAAAGGGGAAACTACAAGTAGAAGATTAATTTTTTCAGACCGTCTGTCCTTTGTGTGAGGTTTTCAAATCTGTGATCTTAGGGAATCTTTTACCACTGATTTTGATAGGCTTATGACCACCTAATTGGTCTATATGTAGAATTAGTTTTCATCCAGGCTTGATCAGCAGTTCTAAAATGGTCAATATGTGGCTGCCAAGATCTAGTCGATGAATTGTATTTGCAGTTCCTGGAGTTCATTGTTCTTCAGCTCTGAACATGTCCTTCCACCCTAAACTGTAGTGACTTCTTAATGATAATGGACAGATAATTTTTCAAGTTTTCTTGTCGCTCACACATTCCCCTTGGCATTTAAAAGAAGGTTAGAGAAAATTTAGTACACAATGTTACGTACAGACTCTCACCCATAACTTTTCCGCAGTAAAAGCCTTTTATCTTTTTCATTAAGTGCTGAAGTCTACCCCTTACAAGATCTTTTACATTCATGTCATGAATGCTTTTTCAAAATATATTCCCCAGTATGATTGGGAGTGTGAAATCCAATCTCATCTAGGAAATACAGTACAGATGTCCCACTGTAACTATAAAAATTTTCTACTGATGTTCTGGCCTTCATGCTGCCCCTTCATGATCACCACATTGCTATGGTTGTGCATGACATCTCATTTATGTTTTGTCCCCTGTACCAGAAAACGTGCTTCTGGGATTTTTCCCTAGGACATACCCGAGTTTATCAGCAGTGCAGGTCAAGAGAAAAAAAACCTGAATTTGTGTCAGGAAAGCCAGAGAGTGTGGAAGAAAAGGAAAAGGAGCTATATCTGAAGCAGCATTTTGTGACTGCGTAAGCACTGTGAACAGCACTGTGACTGTCGCCCAGGAGTGTGTTCCAGTAAATGCCCCCACCTTCCAGTGTACTAGATGGCTTATAATTATGTTCAAACATTGTATTTCAGGCCTGGTCCTGCTCTCAGAAGGAACTACTAGCAAAGACTTCAGTGCAAATATCTTTTTCACCAATAGACAAGTGCACGTGTTTGGGAAGATGTCTGCCCACAATGTGGACAGGTGATAAATCATGTAAATGTATTAAGTTTTACTTTCAGGTTTTAGTGTACAGATTTGGCTAGCTAGAAATGAGAATATTAGCTGTCTGTACAAAACTCTAGGTCTTGGATTTTACACACAGTAAGTTGCTCAAGCCCGAAAGCTGTGCTTCAAATTCTAATTGCATACCAGGGCAAGAATTTGTCTTAACAAATGACCTGGTAATAAGCAAGGGAATTATTAAAGTCAAAATATTATCAATAATATGGCCAAAGCATTACTGTTTTATAGAGGCATAGTCCAATCTGATTCTAAGGATAGAGATAGATTTGCAGTTTTATGGGTAAGCCTTTCTATCATGGAATTGTTTCTGCAAGCACAAGTAGGAGAACACAGCGGCAGAAATGTAGGAGTGAAGGACAAGTGTCACTGGCTACGAATGCAGGAATTGACAGGACACAGGAGGACTGTGGCATAAGGCGTGCACTCAGCTGTGTGTCCCTGGTTCCTCTCATTTTCTGGTGGCAGTGTGGGAGTTTGAGAGAGGCACGAACTCCCAGCCTTTCTATCAAGGGAGGAGAAATTATTCAAGTGTTAGTTTCAGAGGGCGTAGAAGGAAGGGAATTCTGTGGGTATTAAAGCTCTTTTAGTCAATAATAAACAAACTAATTAATTTTGGTATTCAATTAGGTTAGGTTTAAGTTGGATCAGCTTTCCAAAGCAGCTCACAAAACGTCTGCACAAACAGGGCTATGCACAATTCGAGGCTCAGGAATGCAGAGTTAAAGAGTGAATCAAGATGGAACCACAAAATGCATCAACATTTGGATTTAAGTTACAGACAGAGGAAATATTTGGAGCAGAGAAATCCTGCCACACTGCAGGCTCATTCAAACCTTCTATCGGTTGCAAGGCCTGCAAGGTCTAGTTCACGTCATATAAAACATACCACATTATGCCAATGTCACCTTCATAGAGGTAATGGGGATGGGGTGACTGTCCAGTAAATGGTTCACAAGTTTTAAGAGGTGTTCCCTTCCTGATCAGGCCAAAGCAGCCTGAGTCTGAAGTTTAACTGTAAAATGAAAGGCAATCTTATACCCTACCCAGCTGTACTGATGATGTAAGATTTTGCTATAGGCTTAAGGGAGGATCCTGACGTAGTTCCTACTGAATATTGTCCTTGAAAAAACAAATTGGATAAATGGGAAAAAGATCTTTTAATACCATTTTTCCTATTGCAGATTATCATGGAGTTAATTTTAAGCATAACTGCTTTTGTAATTTCCAGATTTGTCCAAGATTTTTCATTATTGTTCATCTTCATTGGCACAGGTAAATGGATTGCATCAAACCTGATTTATTATCATTCTGCAAAATATTGTTTATTAATTTCTCTTTCATTACAAATACATTTCTAAAACTTAGAAAAGCACATTGCTTATAGAAAGCACAGCTGTTCAAGCCAAACACATCATGTATTCTGTAATGCATGAAGGCTATCTTGTAAGAGCTTCCTTAAGTAACTTATCAAATGCTAAATTCATTAAGAAGTTTTGGGCCAAACTCTTGATCGTAGGATCATAGAATAACAGAATCATAGAATGGCTTGAGTTGGAAGGGACATTAAAAGATGATCTAGTTCCAATCCCCCTGCCATGGGCAGGGACACCTCCCACTAGAGCAGGTTGCACAAAGCCTCATCCAGCCTGGTCTTAAACACTTCAATGGATGAGGCATCCACAAATTCTTTCTGCAACCCATTCTGGTGTCTTACCACCCTCGCAGTGAAGAACTTCTTCCTCATGTCTAATCTAGATCTACCCTCTTCAGTTTTCCTTCAGGCCCCCTTTAATCACTGAATGGCAGCTATAAGGTCTCCCTGGAGCTTTCTCTTCTCCAGGCTGAACAATCCCAGCTCCCTCAGCCTGTCCTCATAGGAGAGGTGCTCCAGCCTCCTGATCATCTTTGTGGCCCTCCTCTGGACCCACTCCAACACATCCATGTCCTTCTTGTGTTGGGGGCTCCGGAGCTAGATGCAGTACTCCAGGTGGGATCTTACAAGAGCAGAGTAGAGGGGCAGAATCACCTCCCTTGACCTGCTGGCCACGCATCTTTTGATGCAGCCCAGGATATAGTTGGCTTTTTAGTCTGCCAGCACATATCATCGACTAACATTAAGTGCTTCATCTACCAGTCTTTCTCCACAGGGCTGCTTTCAATCCACTCACTACTCAGTCTGTATTTGTGCTTGGGATTGCCACAACCCGGGTGCAGGACCTTGCTCTTGGCCTTGTTGAACTCTGTGAGGTTTGCATGGGCCCACCTCTTCAGCCTGTCAAGGTCCCTCTGGATGGTATCCCTTCCCTCCAGCCTGTTGACTGCACCACACAGCTTGGTGTCGTCAGCAAACTTGCTGAGGGTGCACTTTTGATTCCACTGTCCATGTCATCGACAAAGATGTTAAACAGCACTGGTCCCAGGAGCAATCCCTTAGGGACTCCAGTTGTCACAGGTCTCCATTAAGAGAACGGTCATCTATCCAATTCCCTATCCACTGAGTGGTCCATCTGTCAAATGCATGTCCTTCCAATTTAGAGACTGGGATATTGTGTGGGACAGTGTCAAATGCTTTGCACAAGTCTGGGAAGATGACGTTAGTTGCTCTTCCCGTATTCATCAATACCATGACCCCATCAGGTCAGACAAGATTTGCCCTTGGTGAAGCCATGTTGGTTGCCACCAACCACCTCCTTGTTTTCCATGTTCCCTATCAGAGTCTTCAGGAGGATCTACTCCATTATCTTGCTGGGCACTGAGGTGAGACTGACTGGCCTGTAGTTCCCCAGGTCCTCCTTATGTCACTTTTTGAAAATGGGGATTATGTGTTCCCTATTCCAGTCAGTGGGAATTTCACCAGACTGTCATGACTTTTCAAATATGATGGAAAGTGGCTTTGCAACTTCGTCCACGATTTCCCTCAGGACCCACAGATGGATCTTGCCCAGTCCTTGTCCAGACTTGTGCACCTTCAGGTTCATTAGATGGTCTTGAACCTGGTCTTTTCTTACAGTGGGTGAATCTTCGTTCTTCCAGTCCCTGTCCTTGCCTTCTGCAACTTAAATGGTGTGATTAGAGCCCACACCATTGAAGACTGAGGCAAAAAAAGATATTGAGTACTTCAGCTTTCTCCATATCCTGTGTTACCAAGTCTCCCGTTTCCTTCTGGAGAGAGTCCACATTTTCCGTCTTTCCTTTTGCCACTGACCTACTTACAAAACTTTTCTTGATGCAAATATAGGATTCCTATCCTATGTTGATAAATCAAAAGACCCTAAAAAGGTGTTTTTCTTTTAAAAGCTGTCCTTTTAATTTGCTGTATGAGCACTTGAACTTTACAGCTATGACTATTATTTAATTTCCATTCCTGGCCTGCATGAAAAGTTTCTGTACACAAATTCCAACAGCAATACCAGAGAATATTTCAGTTCTAGGCCCTGGTGTATAAAACAGCCTGAAATATCTGCCATACAAATTATAAAAATGTGCAAGTGAAGAATATGCTTTCTCAAAATGGCACTTTATTTTGACCACTAGGTGATCACTATTTCTTTAAAATGGTTGAATATTTTACTGATAATACAATGGATTATTCATTATTTTTTAAACATAGTATTTTTAAAGAGATAGATGAGCATTTGACAGTCTTATTATTAAAAACAGATTTCACTGTATATGCTATTTTTCTTTATAAGCCATCAAACTAAATACAGCAAGCGTTTAAAGATTTGTCAAAGTAGCAAAATAGTTTTGGACTTTAATACCTTTTAATTATGTCACTTATTTGTCATTGTATAAACCAATGTGATAATTCAACCTTTTTGTAATTAAATTATGACAGCTTGAAATAAAAGCTTTGTCAAAAAGTTTTCAGACTTTTAGATACGAATTTTAATTCTGAAACAATTCCCATAAGGAAAATATTGTCATCTTTCAAACCAGTTTCATTCGGTGAATTTATAAAGCAAAGTAATAATTTAAAAACAAACCTAAAATTGTATCCGTAGTTTCTAAGATAAGTTTATGTAGTATCTTTAATAAAAGGGAGAGTATATTCAGCTTAAGGTGCTGAATCGTGGACATTCACAGACTGATTGAACAAGAATAGCTCACCTAAGCCCTTCAAAACACATATTTTACCTGGATTTTGTTTTCTTGGACTCAGAAGTTATCAATCCTATATTCAGTCAATAGTCTAAATCTTAAAAACAAAACAATCAATTTTCATATATTTTATAAAAATATACTGAAAACAAGTCTTCAAACTGGAAAATAAAGAAAGAAACCAATTATGAATCATTAAAATGTGTAGTATACTTGTTTAAAAAATAAATATTTATATACATAGAATCTTATTCTACAACTAGTAGACAGCCAATTTCTTATTTGTGAAACTGAAAAATGGATATAAAATAGAAACCTTCATATCAGAAAGAGCTTTTAGATATTTTTAATAAAGACACAAAAGTTTGAACTCTTCAACCTTTGCCTAGTCATGCTTCATATTTATATTTATAAATTAAATAAATGTCTAAGGTTTAAAGACATCACTATTATTATGTTTCTACTATATTCTTGAGATTTATTGCAGGCACTTACAGACCATAGTCATCATGTTTCTCAATGATTTATAGTGTAAGCAAAGTCCAGTCATTGACAACAGCTTAGTGGACAAAAGGTAGACTTTTCAGAAAGATAAAAAATATTTCATTTGAACCCACTATTTTTAAAAATAAATTAATGCATTCATTCTCAAAACCCTAACAAGCTTCTTTTCCATTTAAACATGGGACCAGTGATGTTTCTCAACTGGAAGTTTCTAAGTAAAAGGAGAACCACCGAGAAATTCTGAATTTTCATAGATAGCCACAATCCAAAATTCTAACACACTGGAAACACGAACACCGCCTTTCAACAGCTGGAAAGCCACTAAGTAGAAATAAATGATGGCTAAATGATACCTTGTTCAAAAGGATTTATATTATTCTTTCTATACATGCCAATGTTTAAAAAGAAAATCTGAAGTATAACAAATAACATCATTGGTACTAAATTTATGAAAAGTTGTGTTATAAAGCATAATCGAGGACTTTTTCTTTGTTAGTTTTTCCCTGCAGAGTACTATAGCCATCCAAGGTCAAAAACCAGAGTCTGGTGAAAGGAAACTCATTGTAATTCTTCAAATTAAATCATATCCACAGTAATTTTCAGTTCCATTGGCATGAGCAGTCTATAGGCTCTTGAATGACGTACATAATTTCTGTGCCATTTCCTGAGCAGTGCAGTGGCACAGTCAGATTACGTGTTCCATTTTCTCGACAACATTTACAGAACCTTAAATGGCTATCAATATTGACATTGAAAATTGTTGCAGACGGGCATTTTCCATCACAAGAAGCCACATTTATCTATGAGCAAAATAAAAAAAGAAATTAGACAACTCAGATTTTGTTATAAAGGTATTACATTTCAAACTTCTTTGTAATTAAACCCATTTGAAAAGGACTCTGATCTTAAAAACTATTTTATCATTTAAAATTCATTAATTCTAAGTCTAGACTACTTTTTGATTTTTTTTTTAGCTAAACTTTGTCTTTTTTGATTGTTTGATCATGTGTTCTGTCTTAACATTGAGCTTAATGGTGTGCTGGGGATAAGAAAATCAAAACCCTAGTTTTCAATCAGTAACTTGAAAACAGCATGGCTAATTTCATGTTCTTTTCATGCTCACCGCTGAAAAGTTAAATTCTTTGAAGCAAAACAAAGGAAAATCTATCCTTCTCCTGGAAGATTCAAGAGAAAAAGCTTATCAGTGCAAAAGCTTTCCTCTTTCTTATTCATACCACTTGTAATTAAGGGCACATCAATATTAGCTGTGTTATCACTGTAACAAATATATCTGAACAGCAGGTGCAGTAACAAACCAGCAGGACAAAGGCTGGCTATAAAATTATTTCTTCACTAGACTTCAGCAGAGCAAAGCTTTCTCTCACTATTACATAATGTGAAGAGTCTTCCTAGCTGATACTCAGGTAGAAAAGAAATTGATACTTTTTAAATTAAAAACTTAAGCAGAGTTGATAAGCTGGGAAATGGAGAATGGCCATACTAGATATTGTTCTTTTTGTGATAGTTTTAAATCTGATTTCTCATGCAACTGAGGCATGTGAAAGATGCTTTGATCCACTCATTTCCAAACAGCCTGTGAACAAATGGAGTATATCCAAACAAATTGGACCAAAAGGTTACACTTACAGATTTCCTGAAATTTGACAGGGGGGAAAAAAACAGATCTTGTCTAAGCACTAATAATCTCAGTTATTAATTAATTAAATGTAATCATATTCAGTCCTATCCAAATTTGACAGCATTCTTCTGGCCAAAGAACGTGTATGTAGTACCTAAGCAGCTGTAGCTGATACCAGCATCTGATGGGTCAAAATCATGGGATTGAAATAGAGTGAAATAGAGAAGCACATTTGCTGCATGGACATGTCCTGCATTTTGTCAATGGGGATACATCAAAGCTGAGAAACAAGATGTCTTAAGTAGACCCATAAACAACTGGTAAAATGAATTTATGATATGGAGACACATGCTATGTGGAAGAGAATACACAGGGATTAAAGGTCTTCAAAGAGGAATGCAGCAGTGTTACATCACATTCTAAGTGGAAGCATTTCTACTCTTTTAGACTGGGATGTTACTTCACAGTGAAGAGTTCAATGCTTTTGTTAGCTACAAGCAATTATGCTGTGTAAGTTTCATTAGAAGACAGATGTTTTTCTAGGTAGGAGAGCTGTCTTTCAGCCATAGGAACAACTAATTTTATTCCATTTCTGAGTAGGATAACATTTTGAGAGTCAAAGGTCTGCTTTTGAGAAGATAGCAGCATTTTTCTGTTGCTTGTTGATAGCTGTAACCCACTTCTTAATACTTGATTTGGTATGCCATAGGTCTGGCATCAAGCACAGGTCTTTTACACTTACCGGGCTTTGACTTATACAGTCATTTTTTCTTATGGTTGTCCTGATTGTCATTTTCTGGCAAATCCTTTCTTCCTTTTTGCCTGATAAAATACAGAAAATGCATACTGAATCAGTACAATTTTTGTACTGTATATACTACTAAAAAGGTGAAATTATTAAAATATTAAAATTAATTTTTTTTGAAAATGAAAATTCTCATATATTAATAAATACTTCCTGTGCAGAATTATTGATATTATAGCTGGCACATACAAGGCATCATGTGGCCCATTAAGCTATACAGATTTTATAAATATTAAAATATTAATATGATTTTAAATCACACATATATGGCAAGACAAACATAAGCAATTAGAAAAAATATGTCAGGTAATTTTGAATCGTATTAGAATTAATTCTGTTTTAATAGTAATATTGAATGTAAGTAAGATTTTGAATCTGCATTTTAGAAAATTTTCCCAATCTTAACATTTGAGAAGGTAAAGCTGTGGATGTGATTACAACCTTAATGCTATTTTGAGTGTTTTAAATTTAAATAGAACTATATAATTTCAATATCTTTTTGAGAAAGATGTCCTTCAAGGAAGCTTTGAAAGAGAGGAATATATTTGCTAAATATGGTGCAGAACTGAAGGATGTAGCACTGGGTCAGCATACAGACCTAGGATTTGGGGAATACCGCATTTTTAAGTACATTCTAGGAGATACTGATAGGAAGCTTATTCTTTAATTTGAAGAATAAAGCTAAACAGTGTAAAGCCTTTTTTAACAGACTAAAAATTGTAATATCACAGAATCACAGAATGATAGTGGTTGAAAGGGATCTCTGGAGATCGTTGAGTCCAACTCCCCTGCCAAACAGGTTCACCTGGAGCACGTGGCACAAGATTGCACCCAGGTAGGTTTTGAAAGTCTCCAGAGGAAGAAACTCCACAACCTCTCTGGGAAGCCTGTTCCAGTGCTCCATCACCCTCACAGGGAATAAGTTTTTCCTTATCTGTAGGTGTACGTGTAGGTGTAACTCCCTGTGTTCTAGATTGTGCCCGTTGCCCCTTGTCCTGTCACTGGGCTCCACAGAAAAGAAACTGGCTCCATCCTCTTGACACCTGCCCTTTATATATTTATAAGCATTGGGAAGAGAAATAATACTTAAACGATTAAACATACAGTCTTTCATGCTGTGCTCCCTATCAGACTGTTGTTACTATCTGTGTAACAGCAGTTAATTAGATCTCCTATTGCATTGCACATCAAAATCATCTATTAATTTTGCTACTCAATCATCTTGGACATCCAGCATATAAAATAATAAGGACTATTCAGCAGAGTTTCTCCACCTTCAGCACAGGCCTTCATGATTAGCTGTACACAAAAAGAACAATTTTTATGTTCCCCAGAAGCTTATGAGCACCTTTATAAGATAAATGAGCTCTGAGTAACAAATATATTCTGCAAACACAGCTCCAGTGGGTATTTAAAAATTTGGCAGGCTGCAGGGGCAGATAGATTTTTCTGTGCACATTGCAAGATCAAACAAGATTCTGTTACTAAACTAGCAGATCACTGTACATTTGAAGCTGTTAGCCTAGAGCTTCTTGCTTTTCCTTCCTCTGTAATGCTTAAGAAGTCCTTGTGATATTTCCATGAGAAAGCACTGGCCAGCATGAATATGTGTTGTCAATGCAATCTTTGTGCTTCTACAAGTCATAGAGAGAGATGATGTTTCAGTTTATAATGTGCTGATGTCTGATGAAAACCCTGCTGCTATACTTTTCTCTCTCCCACCTTCCACTGTCAAGAAGATCTGCATTCGGTATTAGGTGTGCTTTTTTTAACCCTCCTTATTTTGAGTAAGGAGTTTCTGTGACTTACCTATTCTTAAAAGCAAAAACTTGTGATCATAATGCAACAGTTCTGCAACACTCTGTAACTTCTGGTGTAAAGAGCATTTATTAACACACGATTGCAATTGTATGTTATTTCCCACTCAACATTTTCATAACTTGGTACGACATGTTATTTGTGACAAAGAAGAAATACATCATAAATCCGTATCTGCAAAGGTGAGACTGGGCAGTAATGCACACTCTTGCTCTATTTTAAGGCAAAACCAGTTCAGTCATTAAATTCAGAGAACCTAGGATCAGATTTAGAATCTCGTGGTAATAGTATTCAGGATGATGATAGTTTTTAACATAACATTGTTTATTACAACCGTTCTATACAGTAAGTTCACTTCTTAAAACCAATTTCTGATATGAACAGGAGGAGTAACCATCTGCAGCATATACCATAAATGGATGAACCTAATTCTGACAGGTGCTGAGCACTGAACCCTAACCAGGCTTTAGAAAACCACTGCTTTGGGAGGTTGTGAGCAGGGTATCAGCATCTCTCAGTATCAGGTCCAGTACCATTAACTGTACAGTAACATTTAATGGTGGTAACAGCTATACATGTATATCAAGCAAAGCTTACACTATTATTAAAAAGAGAAAATACATTATTAAAAATAATACCTGGTTCACAATTAATACTACCAGTAGTCACTACTGGACTAATGGCAAAGGGTAATAGACCCAGTCCAGAACCTGGCAGAATCATTAGGAATATTAAGTTTCTCATAAAATAAAAACATTTTTATATAGATGACATTTCATTAATTCTTACACTGCCAACTGCATTTTTTCTTTTAGCAAAAGATGATGAGTGTTCCTGTTAGTCTTCTAAATTTAGAAACTCTTCAGCTGCTTCAAGTCTTACTAAAGATGGCCTAAACTTTATTACTCTCCTGGTTAACACAAAGCTGGAATGATGCTTCCTTGTAAATCAAACTTTTGCAATGAGTCTTTCTATGGCAACGTAAGAATTAAATATGTGCACTCACTTCGCATGCATTGAATCAAGTTCTTTGACAAAGATTATTTGTTCCCATTAAAACCCCAAGGTGTTGCAAGCTCTATTTATAAGTACTCTTTTTAACTGCGTCACCACAGGGCACATGCTTTTGGTTAAAAATAAAACAAAATAAAAACAAAATAGCATATAATTCTATGAATTATATCTGTTTTTTTAGCAGCCACCTCAGCAAGAATTTCTGAAGTATAACAATGCCTTTCCTGAGGCCGCAGAATACGGCCAAAATTATAAATCTTCCTGGTCAACAGAATACCAGTAGCCATTAATTCTTTAGACTCATTTTCTAAATAAAGCCAACCTAATTTGGTGGGAGTTAGTTAAATATTTTTCAACAGAGCTCATCTCATTAGAGGAAGAATATTGATTAGCAAGATTTTAGCACAATTCTGGTGTGTTACTGATTCAAATGCTGATTATCATCTGAAAAAAACAAACAAACAAAACCACAAAAGATATTCTATTGTATTAAAATGGCTTTTATGTTTTGGATGTCATAGAACAGCCATACTTGTAGTTCACTTTCAAAGCTCTTTATAACTTGGAAACTTGAGTATTGTTCTGTATTTGATATTTCCCCTTATATCGCTAAAATATTTACAATACATTGCACTTCTGAAATTTACTTAATAACTGTGCAATATATGATTATAAGTCTGTGACTTCCTATTCAATATTATTAAGAAAAGGTTTGTCTAAAAAAATTCCAAACACTAATTTGATTATATATTTTAACTCTGATTTTGAGCACAAAAAATAGGTCAAAAAAGAGAGGGAGGATTTTCTGTGGCATTCAACAAGTTCTTGCTCTACACAACTAGTTTTCCACAACAGTGTTTTATTTTTATTTATAGATAATTATACACCTTGGTAATAAAACCTCCCTAGGCAAAACTGCAGAGAAAGCATATTTTTTCTCAAATGGCTTTTAAATTGCATAAATTAAGAAACCTTTATATAAGCTTGCATTGCAATTGATCATATTTTAAAGTTACACACACAGAAAATGTGAATGCAATCTCAGATATTAAATGTCAACTCTATATAAGGGTTGTTAACATCAGTATTACTATAATTTTTTCTCATTTAAGATTTTAAAAATAATAAATTACTCCAGTATTTTGGGTCTAGAAAATATATGCTAGTGATACAGAATAAAGTGGTATGTTTGATGTTTCAAAACATCGTCAAATTAGGAATCAATTTTAGGAGGAAAATCCTTATCGTTTATGGGGTAAATTGTATATAGGCAATATTTTAGAGTGTGCTTACCAATGAAGAGAATGTTTTCATTATTTTAATCAAGATAACTTTATATCTTCCACGGATTATATTTGGAGAGATTTGGTTATACTCCAGAACAATAATGTTAAAAATCACCAAGTCAGCAGCCGAATGAAGCAAGACCTTTTAACAGGAGTAGTTAAGTAACTATAACAATTTTGTGTGATTTGTGGGGGGACTGCATGCTTTTTCCTTCTTTATGTGCCAGCAACTGAGGTTAAAAACAAGCCCTCCAAAACCAAAGCCAAACTAGCACATATTGCAGCTTTTATCACTTACAGGTCTTGCAGCAGCCATCATTATACGTCTGCACAATTCCTCCATTCTAGGAAAATAAAAGGAGAATATATCAAAAGAGACTGTGCCCAATGCAAAGGTGAATTGTATCTCAAGACATTCCATGTTTTAAGGATGTCCAAACAATAAAAAATAGTGTTGCTGAAATAAAGAGAATTACACAGTTATGTATCAGGTGAAGGTTTGGTTCACAAATCCTTTTCAGCTTTTGACATTGAAAATGAACTCATCACTGATTATTTCATCTGATCTAGTCTCCTTTGAATAAGCCACTTGGTTCCTATAAGGATATTTTTATATCATCCACTTACCATTTATTTCCCCACAACTGAGATTTATTAGGATACTTTAAAAAAATCATGTGTGCAACTTTGCTGCTGATGTAAAAGGATTTGCACAGAACATATGCCAAGGAGAAAACTAATACCTAATAAGTAGCTCTTTACAATATTAAATATATATGCACACATACACTCTTTTGAAAGAGAACAGTAACTGCAGAATTTCAGAAGCACTGGAATGCTCAACACTTTTTCTCCATAATAGTATTTGTTACTATTTCTGCTAAAGTTGCTTGTTAGCTGGAAAGTAAAATTGTGTGAAAATGAAGAAAATGTCCTTTTGAAATTAAAAGAGAAGATAAAGTCCAAGTAGAACAGGCATTAATTTTAAATAGAAGGCTTTCCTTAGGATCAGAAGAAATAAGGACTTTTTTAAACGAATGTAACAGGTAACTAGGACATGTGATAAATCTATAATCTGCAGTCACGGTAGCAATTGTACTTGTATATTTATTTTATTATTATCTGTAGCTTATATTAAATATAAGTGTACTGCAAGTGCAAGAATCATAAGGAGTATTACAAAGTTAGGTCAGTACAGGAATTAAGAATTAAATTGTTAACAAATATGTACCTGAAGCATCCACATTCTTCAAACCAGTTTATAGTGCTATGTCAAACTTACATCTTTAGATATATGATGTAGGTAGATACCCTATACCTTTTCACATATAATAGGTATTGTTTGTTCCATTATACAAAGTTTAGTTTAAGAGATAACAGAATCTATATATGCTCTGTCATCTTCCTAATCTTGGTGCAAAGTAAGGAGTTTTTAATATAGCCCACTTTTATATGCAGCATTTCTCAACTGATTGATCCAGTTCACTTAGTGTACTAGAAACATGGCAAAGTGTTATTCCAAACTACAGGAAGATAGAATGATTAGCACTTTGTACAGTAGTATGTCAAGTATGGTTCCAATTCCACAATATTTTAAGAGCAGTCATCATTAAGACCCAAACCAGACTTTCATACTCCTCATAGATATTTTGTCAGTCAAAAAGCCAGCAGGAACTTAGAAAACAAGACTGTAAAATACTTGCTTACATGTTTTTACTTACCACTTCTTTAATTTAAAGAAAGTGCATTAGGTATGTATGCGTTGTCAAGTGTAAGCCAAACTCCAGAACAGTTCTTTTCACTTACCTCAGACAAACTACAAACCTTTGTACACTCAGTGTCATTAAAAGGAGGGCAGACAACACTTGATCCCAGTATGATAGCCCCCACAGCAGTCTTTTCACACTTGTAGTTAGTGCAGTTGGAGCTCCAGGTGCTTCCTTCCTGAATATATCAAACAAAACCATTTCAGCTTTATCTCCAACCCCAAATGTCAGTAAAAGTGGGGCCCTTATGCTCTAGTACCTACTGGAGTGGAAAATTTGTTGACTATGCACAGATGGCAAAGGGAAAGCCCATCCTCTAACCACCAGCGTCTACTTCTCCCTGGAGCCATGTCTGTCCTCTCCAGCATGCCCACGATCAGCGTGAGTGTCCTAGTGCAGCATGAAAGGGCTGTGTTCCAGAAAAACGGCCAATAGTTTATTTTGCTCTGAAGCAATAACAACCATGAGCCAAGTCATTGCCACATCTAAACTTCCTCATATGTGGATGCTGGTACACACCATCAGGATCCTGAGCCCCAGTGCTTCAGTTTGCATACTTCCTTTCTCTAGAAATCAGAATGAGGAGAAGAATGGCCCTGGGAAGAGGGGGACATAGGAGTCCTGATGCTCCCAACACATCTAAATCACAGTATAATATGACTTAGAGTTGCAATTTGAACCCTACCCTGTACTTAGAGGATATCCAGCCTTAAGTAAATGATGACATTTGAATATTTTTGTAGAAAATATTACAGCAAATAAAGTGAAGTAAGGTATTCAGCTAGTATTAAATGGCAGGTCCTTAAATAAACATGTTTTTTCCTATCATATGCCATAAATAGTCCCTAAGTGCATAACCAGTAGTAAGGAGGTATGAAGCAAGACTCACAGCATGGGCTAACTAAGAAGTGACTTTCAGACACCTGTTTATTGTATTATTATAGATATTTTCTATTCCAGAGGCACTTACCTCATACATAGTTAGTGTTCCATTCGCAGTTTGAAAAGAGCAGGACATATTTTGACAGGTACCACAACAAGTATGGTGACTAGAAGAAGGAATATGTATTTGATGCTGGAAAGAAAGGGAAAAAAAAAAAAAGCAAGTATTTTTTACAAATACATTATATGAATAATACTTGATTTCTGAAACTACAAATATGAAGAGAAACAACAGATGGATGGATATGTTTACTTACAGTGCTAGAAATTGCCTGTCAAAATAATCCTGGAGACACAAGATACACATCATCACTATCAAGTTCTCAAGTTCTTGCTGAGCAAACAGGACTAGCAAAAGTCTCCACTTTGGCTTTTAACCTAATTGTGCAGTTTTGCTCACAGATTACATCATTCCCGTATTTTAAGAATACTCACAGCTTCACACTGCTGGGAACAGTTCACCATTGTAAAATGCATGGCATTGAATCCCGTCTTCTGATCTTTTTCTTGTGAACACTGTATAGTGTAACAAAGGTCTCCACCAAAGTACTGAATCACTGACTGTCCAGGATTCAGTATTGTGACCTCTTGGAAGATGCACACATTGTCCTTCTCTAACATCAAAAGAAATAAATGTTACTGGAGGAAAAAAATAAATAAAATCATCAAGCAAATTAACAAAATCACTATAAAGAGAAAAGTAGGGCAAAGTCTTGTGCTCTGCAAAAGTATTCTAACTTTTACTGTTGATTGGTTTGTGGTTTCAATCACCAAACAAGGCAGGAAGGAGGCTTAAGAAAATGTTACAAAATGCAAACTGCCTAAAATGCTATGAAAGTAAAAAAAAAAACAAACAAGCAAACAAACAAACAAACAAACAAGCAAAACACCAAAAAAAACCCACCACTGTTCTTATTTTTAAAGAGTTCTAATATTTAACATTGGGTTGAGGACACTATATGAATTATTCTTCACATCACAAAATGTAGCCTTTCTGTCAATTAAACTAGCACATCTACAATTACCTCTGGGATGGTAATATGCTCAAGCTGTTCTGTAAACGCGTGATTTGCTCCCAGAGGCAGTTGAGCCTGGGTTGCAGTCAGGATTGCAGCATACCTCAGGCACCCCTGTGCACAGTACAGCTGAAATCTGGTTTACATGGAGCAGCTGAGTGAGAAAAGGGAGCAGAGTTCTGGCCTTAAGACTGGGTACCTACCCTCCTGCTGGCTGGACAGGTCTGTTGCTTTGTGTGAGATACTGTCTCATTTGCGCTCAACAGAGGACTAGGAGCACGCCACTCACACTCAGCTAAGGTTCACAAACTGCTTCCTGTGTGCCTTTCACCAGAGTGACCATACCTGACTCTGAAAGCATGGGCAGTTTTATGTCACTCCTACATCCCATCAGAACAGATACAAAATGGATGGGTTAGCAGACACATCATCATACTCAGAAAAGAGAGCATAGTTGCACAACTAGGTAGACACCCACAAAATCAAGATGAAAGAGTGTTTATGTTTGAGAAGTTTATTATGGTCCTATTTCTGCTTTCTTTGCATGCCCTTTTTACTACAAACTAAAACAAAATAGTTATATATAATATATATAGCTATATATAATATAAAAAAAAAGTTACCACAAATGTAGTGAGTGCATCCACAAGCACTGGAAATACTACTATCTATTTTTTTAACTTCTCCCTGAGTGTAAAAAGATAAAAAAGTTTGCAAAGTCATGCACAGTTGAATGTAGCGCTAAACAGACAATATTACTTTCATCACTTCCACTCCTGCTTTCATAAGTGAAGAATTGTGATATACTCAAGAAACAGTAGCATGTTCAGAGCTATTCAATGTATTTATCTCTTTAAGCTCTTAATTTTCTCTAGGAATGCATATGAATAGTGGAGTCACTAAACAGCAATTTTTCCTGAAATACAAAATTATTTCAGTAATAAATGCATTAGCAAAACTCTGTTTTCCATCAATTTTCCACCAAAAGATAGGTGAAAGCTACTTAAATTTGCAACTCCTTTTTACACTTTGCATTATGCAGTCTTCACATAAGGGGAAAGGAAGGACAAGCTGTGGGCATTTTATAGGGAAAATATCCCTGTTACTATGGTAATATTGGGAGTCTGAACATTCACTCATAACTATTTTCCAGATCACAGACCTTATTATGAGAAAGCACGTGAGGAGCAAAATATTTATGACTTCTCATATCAGTTAAATTCAATAATATTAAATCATTTTATTCAAAAGCATAAATGATTAACAGAATAACACATTTCCCTAGATGAGATCATAAAAGTTAATTAATTGTTTGAACAATTAGGAATTATTTACATGGAAAATCTTCTTAGCATATTGTTTTGAGTTAATATTGAACAGAATAATATTACAGCTGCTTTTCTTCTTTTGACATCTTAAAACACACAAAGGGAAATTTCTCCAAGGAATAGTTGACAACACTGTGCAGACACTTGATGGAATTATATGCTTGAGCTGTGGACCCAGAAGCAGTCCCAGCCTGTTCCTGTTCCACCTCATCACCCTTTATGGCTAATTGAAACAAGGAATAGAAAGGGAGTGGTAAGAGAGCTGAACAGCATTAATAAAAATATGTAAAAGACAGTGCTTACCAATTTACAGGTCAGCAAAGTAGTGTTTTCACAGCTACATTCTGAGAAGAGAGTAAGAAAATCGTATTAGTCAGCTAATTAGCAGCTTTTGTTAACAGCAGTGACTAAGGAATAAGGCAATAATTACCACAGTGCCATTCTGGACAACACTGCCCAGGTATTTTAGACTTCACAAGTATCATGTCATCTGTGCAATTCATGGGAGGCTCAGAACAAAGATTTTCATCACATACTATAGGGGAGGAAAAGACACATGAGAATTTACTTAAATTTCATTTGAAATTTCCAGCTTATTTTGCACTTTATAAACCGCTTTTAAAGTAATGATATATTTAATATTTTTTAAATTCTATTTCTTAAGCATCTGTGTTTGAAATAAACAAAATTAAGACAAAATTAAAAATACACAAAGTTTTTGAAAAGTGCTTTTAGTTGACTTAGAATATGTTTACATTTCAGAAAACATTACACAGGAATCACTTCCTATTCTTCTTACTTCAGAGTCACCTAAATTGATAACCAGTACCAAAGACAATTAAAATCACATGTTTTTGGAAAACATGTTTGTTTGTTTGTTTCTATCAGCTACAAATGTGCTGTAAAGCACATTTTGTAAGATAACAGGGAGCAAATGCTCTCCTGGGATAACTCTGATAAGAAAACTACCTGCCTGTCTTATTGGGGTGGCTTCCTGGGACTGTGAAAGAAGACCACATACTAAGATCTAACTTTCTACCTGCCAGAATTTGGCAAAAATGGTGCCAAATGCCTTTGCAGAATCTTTCGCTTGGGTGCAAGTGCTAGGAAAAGAAAATGACCAAAATACGGAACCACTTGAAGTAAAAATTCATAAGCTCCAAATTTACTGGAAGACAATTTAATCCATTGAAATGACTCAAAGACTGCAACAGGACAAGAGTTAATCTAAATTAAGCAGTTACCCTTATAGACATTACTTAAGAACATATAGCACAATTGCTGTGGCAATTTATGAGGCTACCAGTGAGACAACATTACACTGCAACTATTCTTTTTCTGGCTGCTCATTGTTTGAACAGTAGTCAACACGGCAATATTTGAAACCCTTGGCCTACTCCTTCTGCAAAAAGCCAGAAGTGCAAAGAAGCTGCCTAAACACTAATGAATGGTGCAACAGAGGAACAATAACATAGAAGCTGGTTTACTAAAGGCATTGAACAATTGAATAATTGAACAATATATGAACAATTGCATACTTGTAGTCTAAGAATGAGATTCAGTTCCACATTAATGCATCATATTTAGATGACCTTGAAAGAAGCTATATGCTGTCTGGTGAACTAAATAACCTCTCCAATTTGCATTAACACAGTTGGTTAGAATACCACTGAGTATACCATGAACTTTGAACCTATCTCAAATACAGGCACCCTCATTTAGATCTCTCAATTTCTGTCTGAAACCCGCTTTAAAAAAAAGAAAAAAAACTCCACATACACTGTCATTTTTACTACATTCAGTAACGTACTGAACTGGCAACAGTTACACTCACCACAGTAGTAATGAGGACAACAGTAATGTATGGTATTCAGGTCTACAGTGAGAATTTCCCCCTCCTTACACAAGGGAACAGGCTCAATACAGGATTCACAAACTAAATTAAGAAAAAAATAAAATAAAAAATAAAACAATCAGACATTTACAAAGTTTTCAATACTAGAAAGTTAGCACATTCTATTTGATAGACTATATAAACCATTATGTTTGTTACTTGTATGAGTTTTTATGGATTAACATTCAAATATAAAAACATAATAAAGTATGATGTTCAAAATTATGTTGGAAAAAATAGATCCCAAAACCCAAGAATAATTTATGTGCCAATCAGCCTCCAAGAATTCCTGGTTTAAATTATTCGGTTTAGAACTATAAACTGCTTTTGTAAATACTTAACTATTCTTTTGTTATCCATAAAAATATTAGAGACTTCTTACCACAGAGATAAGAGAAACAACAAGGATCTTCCTGTTTTGCTTCAACAATAAATTGATCTTCTCTGCAGTCCAGCTGGGAAGCATTGAAACAAACTGAAGGATCACATTCTGTAGGATGTGAAATAAACACTGTGGATTTTTTTTAAAAAAGTCACAGAAACAATACTAAAAAGACAAAGAAAATATGATCTTCATCCACTTAGTGAAACAAAATACCCCAAATTGAGTAAATCAACAGTGATATAACACACAAACAGAAAGAAATACTGGAGAGTGTGAAAGAAAATACATCATTGCCTGGTGCTGTTTACAGCGGCCCATTCTCTTAACAATCGAAACAACTTATAAGGCAAATTTTCTTACAACACATAATAAAAGTCTGGACAATGTCCCAGTAACTGTTTTTCTATTTCCCTTACCACATCGGTACTGTGGACAGCAGGACAGGGGGTGGTAGCCTACCACTAATTTTTCATTGGGTTTGCATGTTGGAATAATGGCATCACACAATGACATGTTACATTCTGTGGGATAAAAAACAATCATTTTTGACATATTTCAACAGATACAACTATAAGTCCTACAGCTCAAGATATTTATACCATCTAGTACAGGGATCCACAAACTAAGAGCAGTCCAAGTCAGCTTAAAGTGCCCTCCGTAACATCATGTAGACCTCCAAGCTTAACTCAGAGCTGGCATAGCTCTGTTCATGTGGCACTGTGCAAGCTCAGGTAAATCCCTTTTAAAGCAGGTATTTGCTTGCTCTGCTTCCTGCACATGAAGCCAGATAAAATATCCCAGTGAAAATATTTCCTAAACAATTTGACAACACAGTGTTGGTTACAGATATCTTAACTAAATAAGCAAAACCACCATATCAGCTGGGACCATTTGTTCCCAATTTCTTTTAAGATTTTATGAAAAACAATTTTATGAGGAACAATAAGCTTATTCCCTTTTCTAACAACCATGGCTAGGCAGAACATTAGTATTCAGTGATCAGCTCACTGAATACCGCTTCTGAGAATGAGCAGTTGGTCAGAGGATACTGGTATGGACACCAAGGCACTATAAGAAAAGTGAACAGGCTCTGATGACTGCCCAAATTACCAAGGTACTTCTATTATGAAGTATTTAACAAGTTCTTCTGAAAACCTCTGCTAGAGCTTAAAAATTATTTTTCAACAGAAGCTTTTGTTCACTAGCAGACTTCTAAGCAAAAAAAAAAAAAAGTTTCACTGAGTCAGTTCTTACAAGAAAAAGAAGCCTGCTTCTTTTCATGGCCCAACCAGCCCCAAGTACCTAAAAATCACTTCAGAAAAATGTTACCTTGAACCATTTCTAAAGATTGTCATCTGTCAGTGAGTATCAAGCACTTACTTTATATTTCTGTTACTGAAAACAATTGTAGTACATACCACAAACTTTCTTTGGACAGCAAGCTCTCTCTTCAATGACATGGATGACAACTTCTCCTTCTCGTTCACAGACTGGCGGTGGTTCCTCATTGCATTCAGGCTCTACAGCAACAATGCTTCCATTTTCTAGACAGTTATACATGCAACAGCCTCTCATGGACCCATTCCAGATTTCCCCAGCGGAGTGGGGTCGTCCTCTGTTATCTGTACAGGCTGAAGAAAACCCAACATTTTATCCCTTCAACAAGTTGAGAGCACAGATTTCCTTCAATCATAAATTGCATAAAATTATTGCATAAAATAAGAGCATATGATCAAGGAATCCAAGAAAAGATTATGAACTTAATAATCCAAAATGAACAAATGCATTGTTATAGGTGAAAATATAAATTTTAAATACTGAATGCAAGGGAGAGAACCTGCTCATGGTATTCCTTCCTGAGTACTCCAGAAAAGAAAGCCTGGGAGCTCTGGAAGAGCAACCATCATTTTTCCCCAACAGAAGTACATCGGCACTGGGACTTGAATTCAAGTGAACTGAAAGCACAAACTGCTGCAGCTTGAGATAAATCTGGGCTCTGTAGATTCATGCATACTAAAGACAGACACAGAACTTAAACATCACTTGCACTAAGCTGTGGTTAATATTAGTATATCTGCAAAAACACTCCTGCTTCACTTACTACATTTTTCTTCTGGTATACAGAGGTCAGAGTCTGTTCTGTGTAGAATAGTGCCATTTTTACACACACAGTCTTCTCTTAAGTGGGAACAGGGAGAATCTTCATAGAACCATTTATTCAAGCACGTCTTGGCTTCACAGGGTTGCACACAAGGCTGGTATTCCTTGCCTTCAGGACAACTCAATGCTGCAAGTCATAATAACAGGACACTGAGGGCTGCTGTTATTCTTTCAGCATTTCATTGGATAAAAAGGTGGTAAGAACAAGTGAATGTATGATAGAGAGCATGCATCTATATTTTTAACAGTACTTTAGATATGCAGCTCTTTCACTTGAGATTAAAACTGGTTCATGACGCTACCTAAAACAATACATTTTTAAAACTTGTAGCCTCATTTACTAATGCTTACAGCAGTAATCAGGTGTCCTCCACTTAATGCAGATGTTGTGCTTGTTGCATAAAGTCACATATGCAGAAAGCGCATCACACTCATAATTCCAAAAATAAGTACTGTTGATCCACATTTTCTCACAAAACTCCTGTGGTGACACCTAGGAACAGATTGTAATGGAGAATTAAAAAGCAAAAGACCTTTCCATCATGAAAATATATCATTAATTACAAGAAATAATACAGCTGCAAGGGAAACAAATCAAAAGCAGTGTCTGAAGTAAAAAAAAATTTTTTAGAATAGTCATTTTGCAAATCTTAAACTGACAGAATTTCTTATGCTCATCAGTAGGCACAGAACACAGTCCTCATGAGATTGTCACAGTATTTACAAAAACTTTTGCAGTATAGTGCTGTCAGATAAAAGTCAACAATCTCAGCAATACATCACTGCTATATCTTCCATAAATTCCTGCTGTGAACGAATTATTATTGAGTTCTCTATTTCTGTGTCTGTAGGACCCAATAGCCTATGTTACTTGGTCCAAATGCAGGTGATGCAACTTATTTGTGCTTTTATTTGAATAAGCTTATAATAAGGTGGGAAAAGTCAGATTTTGTTTCATTCTGCCTGTTCACTACTACGTTACAGCCCAGCTCTCCCTATGGTTTCTTCAAGCAGTTCCTCACTTCTGCCATAAAGTTCATTACACTGATGAGTCTCTTATCTATCCTTGTCCAGTTGCTTCATGCCTGTAAAGTGCACAATATGCTTGCTCCATCCATTCTGGCTCTGACATTATCATGTATATCATGAAAGAAAACAAATTTCATAATGGACGAACCACATGCTTGGGAATTTTGATGCTGTTAGGTTTTCCTATATATCAGGAAAAGACTGTATCTGAGGATGTGAGAGTTCACCTGGAAACATAGATGAAGTAGGAATTATGAGTATTTAGGTTCCCTTCAATTACTTTTAAATGAGATATGTTAAAACAATTATGAAAAGCATCCTGCTACCCACTGGTGATACTCTCCCTTCTTGATACTAAACTGCTTACCACTACTCCTTCCCATTAAATTTCTGTGGCAAATATCTATGACCCTTTCAAAAAAAACAACCAAACAACAACAAACAAAAAAAAACACCTCTAAACCTTTCCTTTCAGAAGATCTCACTCCATTTTTTTTCTGCCTGGAATAAGTGAGAAGAGGTCTTTGGAGTTTGAAGGAAGCGGCTAAGCTGCCTGCAGTACCTTTAAGAGTATTAGTCTGTCATGAAAAACAAAGAGAAACACAGAGCAAAACAAGGGTGGAGTGGCAGAACAACAAGTGAATCAGGAAAGGTAAATCAGACCTCATAAATCTGAAGCTTCCTCATCTCCTGTCCCAGGAAGCAGCTGTGCTGCACTAGCCACCACTAGTGGTAGTACAACATGTCCCCATTAGAAAATTGTGTCCAGAAAAAAATGATAGTGATTTCCACAGTTGTCAATGTAATAGTGACTACATCAAAATTTGTTTAACAGGAAATGTCTTTAGTCCAATCAATCTCAAGCTGCACGAGTTGCTGTTGCATGAAGCAGCAGGCTTACCATTCTAGTGGCTCATGTCAAGCATTTATTAAGAATACATCTTTTGTCATGCATATGTGTTGAGATGATGATCTGGTGTCTCTGCTTTGAGTTTTGCCTACTAAGTAATTTAAGAAACGCTGAAATAGCACAGGGATCCATACAGATGTGTGTTTACAATGGACAGCATGACAGAAGTATTAAAGCCAACACGAGAGAGGTATTAAAATCACCCATCCATTTGCCAACTCCTGAAAATAAGCAAAACATTAAAAATGTGCATATCTCTCTCTCTCTTTGCTTAACTATACATACTTTATTTAATTTGCATCTGGATTTTCTCTGATCTTCTTACCTTCTTGTGACAAGGGATGAAAATGCTTCTTTTTAACAGTTCCATGCAGTATGTGCAGTTATGTTCAGTACAGTTTGTTACTGGCCTCCTGGTTGTTACATCAAGAGATTTCTCAATTTCCCAGCTCTTAATGAACACTTCAATTTCCTCCATGTTTGTAATTACAGTCCTGTTTTGCATTTTCAGGTCATCAGTAGGATCTCCATTACACACCCCTGAGACAGAGCATCACATTCAAAGCACAAACAAACATGCCATTTTACTTCCTTTGGGAAGAGGTAAGAAGAATCTCCAACAGAACAAATGGCAGAGAATAGGAAAGAATCACTGAAGGAGACTTTACTGCAAAATATCAAGTAGAGCAACACTTTACAGCAGGGATTGGATTTGTCTGCATAATATCTTCTGTCTTTTGACACGGAGATTAAATATTCTATAACCCTTCATACACTTGACCTCACCTCATCCCAGTCTTTTTCAGCATGCATAAAAAAGATGACGATACTGGGGAAGGATGAAGTATGTGCCAGGGCAAGCATTAGCTTGCTTTCACTAGATCTAGGAGAAGTTTCCTTTTGTTCAAGCAGAATATGGCAATTGATTTTAAACAATTAATTTGTGTATATATATAAACCATATCTGAACTGGTTTGTTTGTTTTTAAAAGTATTTTCAAAGATTATAAAAAGTTCATCTTCCTATTCAATATGGGATAGATTCTGTAAAATTAAGATACACCAGATAGTGAATATTTATGATAGAATTAAAGCAACTCTAAAATACCTGATTATGCTTTTCGATATAAATCATACTGGCAGAGTTATAAAAAGGGAAGCCTGAAACATGCTAAATTTACTGTCATTGTGAGGTAAATCTGAGACACCTCAGCAGAGTTTTGGACCCTAGATCCAACCTTAAGAGATCTGAATTTGGATTCACTGTCCTTGGGAAACTTGATCCCCTCCCAAGATACACTTTTCCAGTATCTGCATAGAAATAAACTGCCTCTGCTAACATCTGTCAGCTATTCTTTTCTCCTATAATCTCTGAAATACAGTCACTACCTGAACTACTTCAGCAACCACTGCTCCATTGAAAACTTTCCCCATTTCTTTACTTGACTTTAGTAATATTCTGATATGCAGGCAGAGATGAATACATTTATAAAAAGTTAATTAGTTACAACGTGCTGGTCCTTACTTGCTTTGCAAGCTACTTTATTAGCAAGCAGAATTACTGATTTATTATTATTCTTAAGAGAATTTCACAAGCCCTTCTCAAATAGGATTGTCAGTCTATTTAATGGTGTTCACAAGGAGATCTATAGGAACTGCTGGTCACAGACACAAAAGGGAGGAATAAATTTTAAATGGGAAATTATTAAATGCAAAAAAAATTGCCACCATAGCCTCACCACAAAGTCCTTCTGTCTTCATCGATGTGTTAGAGTGCAATCCATACTGTATATCTATAACTCCTGTAAAATGAGCCCACTTGATGCTCATACCAGCTGGGGTGTTGATGACATACATTGCACCGGTATCCTGAATACTCAGTCCTTCTTTTGAAAATGGTAATGATTGAATTACAGAATCCACTACTACCTAAAATAAATGAAATACATTTTGGGGTAAAAAGAGATTTCAAAGATGTATTTTATACATCTTTACATTTTATAGCAAAAGATGTTTTTTACAGCCTCTGCCACATTCAGTAACAGTCACAGTGCTTAAATCACAGAGCTCCCTGTTGAGTGCTATTTCCTATAAGAGCAAATGAAGTAGGCATGAGAAGAAATAATGATATGGAAATGTCTTCTAAGTAAGGAAGCAATAAATCTTATTTGTCCCATATCATATTATGAAACAAAACACACAAAAAATCTCTTTACAAGTATTCAAATTTATCTGTTCTGACCTGTTATTGACTAGCAGGAAAGACAGATTAAGTATTTATCATGTTTTGTAACATTTCTGTTCAGTTCTAGGTTTTTTGGAAGTATAGTCTCAATTTTAAATGCTTTTGCAGCTTCTTTAAAATCTCAAAAGAACTTTGAAGTGTCATTTTAGATAAATGACAGACAGGTGGAGCATGGTATCAGAAATGTATATATTTTGCTTCTAGCATACCATGCATTATTGGGAACCTGGACTGCAGAAGTAATCCTAATCCTGTGGTACATTCGCTATAAATCTGATCTATTGCATTCCTCAACAGAATAGCTCGCCAGCTATCTTTTAAACATACACATTATATACAGGTGATGTATACTTACTTCTCTTGCTAAACGATTGATAAGTAATTTATAGGTGTGTGTTGTTACATTTAATTTCTTAAAACAGAGCCCTGAAGTGCTTGCAGGGGGAACCTTGAAAGAAAAGTGACAAACAAGTTTTGTTACTCCTGTTTTTCTAATTCTGTACCAGTGCTATAGGACATTTTTTCAATATTTGTAATATTAATACATTTTATAATTAGTAAAAGAAAAAGTACTCACTAGTTTTCTTATTGAATTTGCACTCTGGAAAACATTAAAAATAGATTAGAAGTGCAATGATAATCAGCAGCATTCTTATTTGGCAAAAATAAGTAGATTCTTTTCTTTCTTCTTGAAGTCCTACAATCAACCAGCTTCATAGTTAAACTAATTTAATATATTCCTTATAAATAATAAAAAATACATACTTCTCTGCTAATGTTCACTTTTTTGGTATGAACTATTTTTATAACCATTATTTGCTTGATAAAGATTTAAATCAAAGGGGCTTATGTGGAGAAAAACAAGGAAAATTAATTAAAAATACATAGCTAATCAATGGCCATGCCAATAACATCCCTGTTTTAAATGTGATAAAACTGCTGTTTTACCAAGGTATCCTTCTTCACAAGATTCCAGCTCATATATAACATCTCTCTGCTGCCTTTTAACTGCACAGCATTAACATCAAGCAGAACTCATTACCAGCATCCCAAGATTCAGCGTTTGCCGCAAAGCCCCTTCAGAAAATATTTCTTCGAGAACTAGAGCTACAGTCTTCTAAAGCTCAACTGCCTATGTGAGCTGCATGCACACCTTTAGACTGCAACCAAGAAAGAGTGAAAGGAGAAATTTAAAAGAAAACTTCTAAAATGGTGTAAGACTTGGGACTTAAAAATCAAATGCACAGATGCCCAGTGATAAGAGACCAAATAGGGATGGGAAGGAAAGAAGCCTGATAAAGTTCCTCATTAGGAACTTGTTTATCCACAAACCAGAGATGGAAATACAAGCCAGTTGTTCAAGGCCTGCATAATTAGGAGCATGGACAATGTGAAGGAAATGTAAGTATGGACACTAAGGATGAGACTGACCTAGCCTAAATGGGCAGTCTAAAAATAAAGTGGCTGGGTCCTTTCCCTAGACAATGCAGAGTGTTAGATAACTGCAAAGAACAACTCATCACACTAATCCCAAACTCATTAATATCTTCTTAAAATTACTCCAAAAGATTTTTGTTACTATTCAAAATATTTTTGTATTTTGACCATATTGCAAGATATAGATTCAAGCCTCAAGAAGATTTGTAGGTGGAGAGCCTGAAAGGAGACATGCAAATTAAAGTTATGTCATTTCTGATAATTGAAAAGGAACCAACACTTTTTTTCCTTATAACATAATACAACAATCACTATTTAACTTGAGATAAAATTCTTTCAACTAGACAACAAGATCATTGCACACTCCTTGAAAATTAATTATCTTGCCATTTGTCAATGGATATGCTTTTATCTGAAAGTTTTAAGCAATACATTTTTGCAGAATTTCGTACCTATAACATGAAAATTCAAGAAACTATTACAATTATTGCAAGAACCTTACCTGATTAGCAGGGCATTTTTCAATATGAGCAACAATAATTTCTCCTGGTAACTTGACTAAAATGTAGGAAGCCATATTGCAGAGGGCTATGTTGTTTCCATCAAATGTAATAACACTCAATTCAGACAGTACAGAACACTGACCTAAAAAAGAACTGTCCTTTAATGAGGTTACCACAAAACTGAATGCAGGGCATTTCTAAAAACTTTCCATTTTAGCAATATTTGCTTTCATATATATATATTGATAACCTTGTTCTGCAGATAGCATACTGAGCCACAAGCAGAAGCAAGTATCTTATGTTACTCATGGGAAATACCTTCACCTACTGCGTGTGCCCAGGGTAGAGGAGAAACTTTAAATTGGTGAAAATTATCACTTAAGTCAGTGTTTTACAGTCAAGGTCAATGAATCTGTACACTGTGAGATAAAATAGATGTATTAAAATGTACATATTTTTGAGATACTGATAACAAGAGACTGATCTTTCCTATCTTGAGACAAATATTTAAAAGTGCAGTATTAGTTGCAGTAAAGCTTCAAGGGTTTTAATAGGACTTTTCTTTAGCCTTTTTGCTCCCTTGGCAGACAGTCATCTGCCAGTTTCTGAGTAAACACTGTGTTAGAGCTAACTGAAATCTGGGAATTCTGTCTTTCAGAAAATGTCAGTACTTGATTTATTTTCTTCACAAACTGTTGAAATCTCAACAATTCTACTGATAGAAATTCTGAAAAATTTCAGCTGGAAAATGTTGACGATCATGTTGCAGATTTTATTTCAATGTTTTAATTCAAAATAAAATATTTTGACTGTCTTGAATGTTAATTCAAAGATAGCAAAACATTCAATAATTTTATTCTGATTTGCAGATGAATGACTCTTTTAAATTCATTCCAGTATTCATCCTTTTATTCCCACTGTAATAAACAATTTATTACTGGAAATTTACAGATCAAGGCTCTATGTTGTATTTAAAAATTAAAGTGACTTACAGGGACATTCCCATTCTGGACAACAACTATCAGTGTTAACTTGAACTGGCATTCCTCGAAAACCACAGTCAGGCTTCTGCACATCCTTAAGGCAGTTCCTTGAAAGGTTGTATAACATCCAACCCGTATTAACACATACATACTGGCTACATTTGTCGACTGGTTCAAGGTATCTTGGCTGTCATATAAGGAAAAAACAACTAGAATCAACTTCACATTCATTGACTTATGAAGTGCAGGTAATCACTTGCTCATCACCCTGCTCTGAGGTAGTATCTGCATAATCCTTCATGAGTTATTTTGGAATTAATTGCTTTTGTGTGGTTGTAACCGGTGACAATGACACACATCCATTCACCCACGTCCTTCCTGTTCCATCTAGCTTTGGTGGAATACTCTATGTAAAGCATTATGCTTTGAGGCTGTATGTTATATTCAGTAACAATCCAAAGCAGAATCATGCATTCCCAGCATTTTAAACCCTATGACAAAGAAACAAATGGACAAAAAAAGACAAGGAGAGATTATGTAGAAACCCAAAAATTCCATGGATTATGGGTTTTTCTGCACCTCAGAAATATATTTCTCTATCTGGAATCAGAGCATAGGTTTAAAAGCCATTTTTTTTCCAGAGCAATACATCCAGCTTGCAGAATATACTGGGGCAGTATAAGAGCAGTGATACAATAGTATTTTAAATTGTACAAATAAAACCAAAAATAGCAGATATTTTAGAACTCTGGTATTACATACATAGCATAACAGAATGGGTTGAAAAGCAATATTTATTTTAACACATAAGAGCAAGTAAAACTGATCATACCACACATTCGGAAGATGTGGACATCATTGTACCAAAGGAAGCCTTGTCAGCTGTAGCTGTCATTGTTTCTCTGCTTGCCAGAGAAGTTTGTGTTTCTACATGTTCTGATGAGGAAGACAGAGACATTCCAGCACTAGAATGAAATAAATTTATTACAGTTCTGTTCTGTAGCTCTGTGGGCTCTGTTGAACTGAAATAAGTTTTAAAGGTTTTCTGTGTTGGGATTTTGGACCAGTATGATGATGTTACATCTGGGACTCCAGGAAGAGAGAGATTTTTTACTGAGGTTGTATTTCTTGGCAAAGGTGAACTCTGAACTGCAGATACTGTCAAATAAGGCAGGGAAGATTTCTCAGTTGCTGTTGTCTTTGTCTTGGTAACATTTCTTTGCTCATATGAAGTCTGACCACTGTCTAAAATACCCACGGTTCTTTCAAATGAGGTTGCATATTTAACTTCTGAAGCTGTAAATGAGGTACTCTTTGTCCGTGATAATGGACCTCTAGTACCAATTGTTGTCATGATCATAATTTCTTGAGTTTCTTTAGTAGTCTGTGAAGCTTGAGTCACTGCAGATGTAAATAAAGATTTATGCTGGACATGCATTGATGTTTCTGTTGTGGTAGGAACTGAAGCTGGAGACATATAAAAATCCAAATTTGCAACAGAAGAATTAGAGGGGTTTGTAGTAGACCTAGAGGCTACAGGAGTGCCAGAAATAACTACTAAACTTGCTGAAGAGCTAGATGGTATTTTTGCAAAAATATAAGGTGCTTTTAAGGATGTAGCATTCACTGCTGTGTTCGTGATCATTAGTGTAGTGGATTGAGTGATGATTCCAGCTGATATGGCTGATACTGTTCCATCTTCTTCTGAAGAACTTACCAAAGAACTCTGTTTTCCTAGAGAAACAGTAAAGATACAGTCTTAGGAGGAGGTGAGGACATAGAGACCCTACTGGACTGGCTTTCTAAACTGGCTTTGGGAGTTGTAGGCATTAGTAAAGAGGGCATTATAGTGGATAGTTTAGTGCCTACTTCTACTCGCTGAAAGGCGAGTAGAAGGGCTTATATTCAAAATGTATAAAAATCTACAGAAGTTGCAAAGTCTGTAAATGGATTTTTTGAGGTTCCTTGTGTATCTAGCGATGAAAGTCATGTCTTGGTAGCAGTTATATTTTGTGTTAATGATGATGTCCTACTGACTATGAGAATCGATGAAGAACTTGTTGTTTTAGATTGTCATATAGGATTGTACTGATATTTTTAACAAGATTGTAAATAAAGATGATGATCTTGTAAGAGAAGGATCTTTATGAATGAAAGTGCTTCAACTTTGTACCATGCATGGGGTCAGATTTCAGTTTTCTATGTGAACTGCTTGGATACTCTAATTTCTGAAGTGGTCATTAATGTAGCATTTAGAGGTAATACCAATGTCCTAAGGAGGGAAGACTGTAGACATAATGGATTTCATTGACTTTTTAGAAATGGATGACACTGAAAAGGAACTGGTGTGCATTACATATTTTTCTGTTGAGGCTTTACTTGCTATAGACATATCAGAGATTGTTGGACTGACTAGAAGAGTGGAAGCAGCGGAAGGTACTTTATAAAGACTTTTGGAGGCAACAGTGATATCTGCCATAGCTTTGGGCTTCAGGGAGGTAATCAGAGAATGAGCGCACTGGTATAGATACTGTGCGTGTTACAGAAGGACTCAAAGAAGTGTTTATAGGGATCTGAGAAGCAGCTTGATATGAAGATACAGTCATGGGCATAGCAGTAGAAATATTATTATATAGTAGAGACTTCTGCTTCAGAACAGTCACTGAAGTTTCCACTGAAGATAAAAATAGCTTTGGAGAAAAACTAGCTAGAGAACTTGAATTTAGCGATATGAGAGAAGTTTTAGACAACGTTTTTGCTGTTTCAAGATATGAAGCACTGATTAATTGAGAAAAGCTGGTCTCAAAGCTAGCAAGTCTAGTAGACATAGGAATTTGAGGACCTCTTGAAGTCAGTGTAGAAATGGGTGACAGGCGAATTGCAGTTTGTCGAATGGCAGACCTATTTCTAACAGACAAAGTAAATATAGGGGAAGTAGATATGCTTCCTGTCAACTGTGGGCCTAGAAGAAATAGAGGTCTTGTGAAAGTTGCTCTGCCAGACAGCAAAGCAGAAAAAGACACTTCAGAGGATATAGCTGCTCCCTTAGAATGACTCCTACTCTTCCCAATCCCTGAAGGCAGTGCAGAAGTGACAAAAGATAGCTTGGAGGTTAAAATTGTTAATGCTGAGGTAGGGGGAAGATTTCCTATCTGAGTGCTTGATGTTTCAACTGGAAGTGGAACTACCACTAGGAAAGTAGGTGTTAATAACGCAGAATGTGTTGGAACAGGACTTGCACTGAAAAGGGTTGTTGGAGTTGCTATTATAATGGGAAAAGTTATAGATGCAGTAGAACTGACAGCACGTGATATTACTGCTGAGGTTTGAAGAATAATTTAAAAATCTGTTGAAGAGATGGGATTGGAAAGGAGAGGAGGGTTGTACATCAGAAGGTTCCACTGTACTTGGTAATGAAAATGTTGAATAGGTGGCTGCATTAGATGCTTCTAATGAATAGACATCTGTAATGGACTGTTCCAACATATTCGTTCCCCTGAAAGTTGTGTTTGCCTTCATGGTCATTTTGTCTGTCACACTGGTTCGGGTTGACTCTGTCCCCACAGTAACAAATAATGGAGGTGTCTGAGAAAATCCCTCCATTGCAGCACCCATGTGAGAGACTGACAATGAAGGTTTTGTTCCAATTGCTGATGCTGTAGATGTCACACGTATGCCTAAAATGGAAAAAAATGCATGTTTCACTGTTTTTCATAGATTATTGGTAAAGCAAAATAGCAACATATATCTCTACTCAAATCCTATTTAAATATTAGCAAATCAGCATCATTTTGAACATCATTTTGCTGAGAAGATAACTTGCCAATGGTTCCAGGTTGCCTGATGACTTTGAAGAACTCAGACAACTCAAGAAGTTTCCTAATTTTCTTTGCAAATGAAGTAGCTTCTTTTTTTCATCAGTGAAAAGCTTAATTTTGCAGAGTAGTTTTGAAGCAACAAGGTAATTCTATGGCAAATTCAGTAAATCCAAAATAGTAAAACATTTGTAATAAATATATCTTTGGGAGGTGTGTAGTAGCCAATATCAAGCATAATATATTTAATTAAAAATAAAATAAGAGACAGTATTAAAATGTAATTGTTATGTTAAAAGAATACTATATCCCCAAAAGAAGTAAATAATGTGGTATATCACACACTGGAAGTTATGAAATAGATGCACTGAATTTGTTAGTAGTGACTCATCAACTCGAACTTTTTGCCCACCGCAGTATTTCTTCTATTTGGGATCTTTAACTTTCATATATATGATAAACTAGCAGTGTGTAGTCAAACGTGGTTATGATAAGTATAACACCATCACAAAAGGTTACACCTAACACACTATTAGCGAAACAAAATAATTCAACTTTAGATATGGCTTCTTTGAATGTATGAGATGTATTTGAGATGAATAGGAATGGAGTCTGTGTCCCAGAGAGATATTCTTCAACAGAAGTATATTATGGTCAAGCATTAAATTAAAAAGAAAACCAAAACCAAAACCAACAATCAAAAAAAAAACACAAAACAAAACACAACAAGAACAACAACAACAAAACAAACAACAACAAAACCACAAACAAACTAACAAACAAAACAAACAACAACAAACAAACAAACAAACAAAAAACCAACAACCCAACGTGCATTTGATTAAAACCTTTCCTGGGATCTCTAGAGAGATTTGTTAAGATTGGACCAATATAATAAAATATACTTACAGTCTTCTGGATAAACACATTTAAGTGTGACCTCATCAAGGATCATGTTTTTGGGACAGTATGGCAAGCATCCTTCAACCCTTTAAAATATTGTGTAGTTAATTCTAAGTCCAGAGTAGAAATATATATTTTTTAATTATTTTACTTTGGCAAAACATTTCAATGTCTACCCTATAAGAGTTCTGAGAACTTTCCAGTATACAGGTTAACACAGAGACATTTTGAGACACATTAAGGTTAAAAAGACATTGAACAACTCAATTCTAAATTGTTAATAATCAGTTCTTTGCATAGGCTGATGAACGTGATAGTGTTGGACCATTCTGCTTCCACAACCTGGCAGAAGTTCAGATCCCTGAGCAGAAAGTTTTTCCATAGAACAAATAACTTCTCTACAAGACCACTGTTTTACCCAGATATATCCATTTGACACGTTAAAATATTTAGACCAAGCCCATAGAAAGTCTCTTTCTTGTGCACTTTCAGCATAGTGGAGTGCTACATACAAGTCCATATATTCCATTACTTTTTCATTTTGTTTAATAATAATATCATGACATTAACAACCAGTGTGCCCATGTGGAAAAAGCTAAGAATACCAACAGAGAAAATTAGTCATTTTAGAAATATTCCTAATCATAAACTGCATATACCTAGGGAGGTGGTCTGAAATTCAAAATATCATTTCTTTTCGACCAGATTTTGTGCCTTGAGTTTTTATGTATTTTTCCTTTTAGTTTGTTGTGATTCCATAGATGCCAAGGGAGAACCGTGGAGACAGGAAATCTTGTTACTAAGTAACAAGATAACATCAGCTGTGTGAAATCTCTCCCATCGTTACACTGAGCATCTCTTAGCATAAAGTTCCCTCCTGTTACAGGAGAGGGCGTAGTCCACCCTTACTAGTCCTACAGGTTTTGATCTCTGCCCTATAAACACCAGAAAAACATAGTCACTTGCAGCATCATGGGATGCTGGTTTAGGACGTGAATATAAATATAAGGAAGGGAATAACTTTAATTTAATAGATTTCTACTTAACCAGTACTAGAAGCTAATCACCTGGGCTAAATACAGTTCTTACTTTTGTGCTAAAAGATCACACGTAAACAGAAATATATACCGTAGGAAATGAGAGGCTTGTTAGAAATGTTTTCACATGGCTTATGAGATTTGCTCACAAGAGTGATACTGAAATCTGGATGAGAAAAAATGACTGTATATTGCAGCTGCAGTAACTTTCAGAAAGTATATGGTACACATATTACAAAAAAAGGCAAAACATGGTAGCTATACAAATTTAATCTTACTTACGGAGGAAGGAATGTACATGCTACTCCTTCAGGATCATTACATGTTTTAACACAAGGATTAGCACAAGATTCATATCGCCATTCACACATCCTTCTGTAAGGCACAGATGCACTGAGTTCTGAGAAAGGAAAAGGTATTATGTACCATGTAGTCATGAAACTATAAATTTATAGTCTTTTCTATAATGTACCTTGGGATTTTTAGAAAAATTTAAAAATTAAAACCAAGTAGAGAAACTCTTGAGAACTTTAAATAGGTGAAATTTTGTTCCAGTATTTTAAATTCAATCAAGCTAAAACTTACTGAAGCTTTAAAGATGCAAACAGCTACTCATTCTTATAATATATTCTGTTTATAACCCTTAAAAATCAGGTAATTATAGTGAAGGTACTGTTGGTTGCAGAAGCAATACAGTTACCCCATTCATTTAATATGCATCTATAGCTCACTAACAAGACATTAACATGCATATTTTTATGACATCACATTAATTCCAAAAGAGAAAAACAATAAAAAAAGTAATTCAAGGATAAAGTGATCATCATCTCTGTAAAAATTAGAAAATAATAGCAGCTGGAGGCAGAATGGAAGAACAAAGTCAGAACAGTAATTAAAAATAGGGTTAAAAATACTTGTTACTATTGTTGATGAAAGACAAGCATTCTGAAGGCAAGCAGAAAAACAACATACTTATCCCTGGGGGATTGTGCAAAATTTACCTTCAATACTAAAGCTACTCAAACGTTTGAATTCTTCTGAATAATCATACTTGGATACTTTAACACCGGATGAGGTGAGAATGATGAAAAAGCCTTTTTTACTGTGCAGTTCGAAGGCACTGAGCCCTGGACTCCAGAGACCTTGGTGGTGGAAGAAGGTGGCTCGTCTCTGAAAGGAGGCACTTGCCTGCCACTGTTCCAACCCAATGGTTTCATTGTCATGTACGTACAGAAAGTAGTTTGGTCTTTCAGCAGATTCAAGTGAAACAAGAGAGAGAGCTTCCACAGAAGGAAAAAAAAAGTCAGATTTTCACAGAAGACAATTTAAAAAGTGGGATTAAAAACTATATACTGACTGTTAAGTAACTCCTTTTAAACAGCTGCTTTTCACAAAAATAAATAAATATTTCAGCTTTATGTAACAGAAAAAAATTAGAAATGCAGTCTAAAGGCAACTTCAAATGATCCCATAATCCAGAGTTACTAGAGACCTAATCAGTTAGATGAAAACTATATTCAGCCTAATGCTACCAGCCTTCAAAGCGATTCATAAGTAGTCTCAAATTTGTTCTTTCTCAAACTGAAGAGTTTTTCCTCGAGTTCAGACAAATACCTGACAGTTCATCTGTACCAAACTTTCGTTAGTAAATAACATACATACAACCATATCCAGCAATACAGTAGGAAAATATGTGGCCCAATAAAAGACTCAATCCTCTATTGACCCTACCCAGAAATCAAAAGTAAAGAAAATTCTCTGAAAATTTAAGAACTTAGAAGAAGATTAAGTTCATATTGGGTTTTCAACTGGAATAAAATCTTGAAGTGTCTTTAATCTAGATGAATAGTATCTCATTCCTCACTGACATGAAACCTACTTGTGTACTGCATAGATATCATGACTATTTTACTCCACTTTTCATCAGCTGAAGAATTGACAAGATCGAAATAATTCTTCTGTTCTATACCTCCTCATTTCAAAATCATATCTAAAAAGCTAATTTCTCCACTGCAAAACTGTCAATTGTTTGCGAATATAGTTTCAAATTATACAGTGAAGATAGCACATCTCTATGCCAATTTTTGAGAGTTTGGGATTTTTTCAACAAATTAAATTCTGTGAGAAAGCAATAACAAAAATTGGAAGGAAAGGAAAGGAAAGAAGGAAAGGAAAGGGAAAGGGAAAGGGAAAGGGAAAGGGAAAGGGAAAGGGGGAAGGAAACTGAAGGTTTCCTGAAGGTAAAATATTTAAACATTTATTTTTTATTGTATAGTTTTTATCAGTCTCTGGTAAGTGAAAGATAAAGCTTAGGAATAGCTTTTCACCTAAGAAGTTTCTTTCTATATTGTATGGAAAAGCTCCTCACTAACAATGCAGGAAACAGATTGGTTGTTCTAAGTTGGAAATTTTATAGTCTACTGAAATTCACAGAGAAGAAGAAAAGATAAAGTACAAATGATTTTACTGGAGACAAAAATACTGTGCTTTCACCTTCATTGTTGATGCTTGATAGATACATGTGCAAGATCTTCCAGTTTCCAATTATACAAACTAATGAATCTTTTTTTCACAAAGGAATTTTATTCACTTGTGTTTTGCAATATTTCTAAAACAATCTTTAAAAATATAGCTTTAGAGCTGGCAGTAAGGTATTCCAATACTTTAAAAAAAATGTAGAAAATTAATATTCCTCTTGAGTTTTGAAATTGGCCACTTCACTCTTGCATATTCCAATAACTAAATATACCTAGAATATTTTAGGAGGTATAGAAGATACAGCACAAACCATTCATATAGTTTGAAAAATATATATTGCCATTAGCAAAAATGTTGAGAACACTTACATAAATCTTTATCTTTGAAAAGACCTGGAGTTATCATGAAACTGAAAAATACATTTTCATATGCTCCTGTTCTAGGCAGGGGAAATATCCTTCTACTGGATATGTTAGCTCCTATAATTGTATCACTCTCTCCGTAACTTGCCAAAATATAGGGTCCTTCACCAAGACCTAAGGGAAGAAAAGTTAAACAGGAAAAGAAAAAAACTCCTTGCATAACATACAAAACTTAAGCCTTAGTTGACATAATATATTGCCTTAAATATTTCACCATACCAGGAATCAAACAAATTTTTAACTACAGCTCAATGCCTCAATGTATTACGCTGGAGTAGGTCTGTATCTATCTGTTCAATGTACTCCCTTATTCTGTGCTTACCACCCAGAATAAAACAAAGTGATCACAAAAAAAAAAGTGTAGGTGGCTATTCTCACAAAATGGCCTGTAAAAGAAAGCAATCTGGCCTGCTTGTTTATGGCATAAATGTATAGCCTTCTTTTTTTTTTTTTTTTTTCACATGTCCCTTATTTTTACATTTTCTTATCTCTGTACTGTGAAAAATCAACAGAACAATTTCAATATTATTCCCCAAATAGACACTGAAACTACCCTAAGATTTATAAGGCAATTTCCTCCCTCCCCCCAAAAAAAGAAACACAAAACCAAAACCAACCAACCAACCAACCAAACAAAAACAAACAAACAAACAAAACCCACAACCCAAAACCAAACCAAAAACCAGGAAAAAAAAACAACCAGACTTCAAATTAAAAGGCTGTATCAACTTTTGGCAGCAGTTATCACTTAAGTAGTTGTCTAGTTCATTCTCTCCCACCAACCACTTACTTCTGCCCCCCTGGTTCCCCATTTGTTATGCCATCCTAAGTGCTTCAGCAGTGAAGCAGTCCAGCTGAAAAATAACGAGCTAATTTTTCCAGTCTGGTTCACCACATCATCATTCAAAAGCTCATGCCAATAGAACTGTGACAACAGCTTCAGCTGGTACCACTGCCAAAAGAGCACTGGCCTAACCATGCCCTGCAGCAAAACCCTGGAGCTATTTCTAGTTGACTGGAGAGGCTCACAAAGACACATCCAGATACAACAGCACCAGCCTTTGTCACTATATCCCATTGAAAGAACCCACAAGCTTGCTACAAGATCACCACTATTAAAGAAGTGGCAAGATAATTTATCTTAGAATAGAGAGTCTTTTTGAGTCATTGAATGTTTATCCCTTATATATTAACAGACATTTTGCCTGTGACTTGAGCAAAAGCATAAGAGAGCTGCAACTGATAAAGTTTCCATAAAGATTCAAGTGTTTGACATCATGTAGAGCAAAAGAGAATCAGAGGAGACATCCTAGTCCCAAAAGGTGTTTTGCTGGCACTCAGTGGTGGAAACATGCATAACACCATCCTTGACTTTAACCCTAGTAGGCAGCTAAGCACCACACAGCCAATCACTCACTCCTCCCCCAAGAGAATCAGAGGAGAAGAACTGAAAAAAACTCATGGGTTGAGATAAAGACTGTTTAATAAAATTAGTAAGTATTAAAAAAAAAAAAAAAGGAAATGAAAGAAACAAAAACAAAACCAAGAATAGTGATGAAATAAATCTAATTTCTCACCATCAGCTGACCCATGCCCAGTAGTTGGACCCCAAGCAGTGACAGCCTCAGCAAACTTCCTCCCCCCCGACCAGTTTTTATTGCTGAGCACAACATCATCTATTCTACAATGTCCCTTTGTTCATTTGGGGTGATCCCCAGCTGTGTCCCCTTCTAACATCTTGTGCACCGCCACCCTACTCACTTGTGGGGCAGCATGAGAAACAGAAAAGGCTTTGACACTGTGTAAGCAGTAACTAAAACATGGGTGTGTTATCCACACCGTTTTCATTACCAATACAAATTATATCACCATACTAATTCTATGAAGAAAATCAAATCTATCCAGACAAAACCAGTACCTTACTACTTATTAAATAAGATGAAATTTCCTATTGCAAAGAAACTGTGGAAAGTTAGCTATATCTAGCAAGATCTACATGCTGCTACTGTACTGGCCCAGAATCCTTGGAGGTGAAAAATCATCTACATATGATGCTCATTATAGGATGCAAGTCACTAAAAAAGATATATCAAAAGTCACATTCACATCATGGCATTTAGCCAGGTTTCCCTTCCTTTCCGATATCTTGCTTCTCACAAAGCTCATGCAGAGTATCCAAATATGAGGGATGCCACAGGAATAAAGTTTGTTAAATGAATACCACTTTCATTCTAGTAAACTTTTCTTTACAGTAGAATACTTATGAGTCTTGTGTATAAAATCCTATAACCTATCCATTTCAAAACATAATAGATCCCAGTTACGAAATTTGCAGTATAAGCACAAGCTAACATCCTTCTAGAGCTTCTCCCTGACTGCCAATATATGCTGCATGGTGCATTAATCCACCCCCACACTGAATAAGAGGAGGTTATTAATTGAGACACTAGGGATTACTAAAATCATTCAACACAGCTGGGCCACTGATCTTCACCCATTAAAAATAGAAGTGATGCTAAAACTACATGCACCAAGTCAAAGAAAAAGACCATCATCTAATTCAACTGAGCTTTTAATTGGACCAGAGCAATCACTTTCATATGAAAGAAGGAAAAGTACAACAAAGTATTCACTTCAAAATGAAAATCTAAAAGATAATTGCATAGTGTGACAAATGTTCAGAAAATTTATGAGGCTTTTTTATTTTTCAAAAAATCATACCAAATTAATTATTAATCTGATTTATCTTAAATCAGTATCATCAGAGACGGATTATATCCACACCATTCATTTTTTGAGAAAAGGATTTGAATTTTCATGTGCAAAGAGCAATTAATTCAGTGAGGTGAAAATTCAGATGGTTAATAACCACGTATAACCTTCTAAAAGTCACACTAATGTGTCAGTATTTTAAGTCCTTCCTAATGTACTTTTGTCTGTTTGTATTTATATAGGACAAATCTCAAGTAATACATGAAGTATTGAACAGAAAATCAGTATTTTAGATACCCTTATCAGAACACAAGGGAAGAAAAAGTCAATATAATGACATAATAATATAAAATGGACAATGAATATGTTGCAAACTGACATACAATACTCCAGGCTGCTCATACAAGTCATGTCTCCTTGCTAATGGATTTGAAGGTCCAGTGAGCTCAAGGGATTGTGACTATGCAACCCTACCCTAGGGAGTGGGGTGAATGGAAAAGAGAGAACCTCCAGCACTGCTGCAGCTGACAGAGATCCTTCTCCGCAAAAGCTATGAAGGGTTTTATTTGCAGTGGGTACTGTATCATGTATCATTTGAGATGTCAGATGTATTGTTTTTCTTACAACTATGATGTTTGTTTCCATGCCACCATTGTCCCTGGATATAGAGCAGGGGCACATGCTTTTCTGACTCGCTGAGCTCATTAAACTCACATACTTAAATCAGGACTACAAAAAAAAAAAAAAAAAAAAAAAAAAAATCATCCTAACCTCTGAAAGAGAGAAATTGTGAAACTATATTTTCTTCCAGGGTTAGTCTGGCTGAATCAATATAAGAAAATAATCTCTTAGGCATTTGTTTTTAAAAGAGAAATAGAAGACAGATGTCACAAAATAGTATCATAAAGAAAGAAAGATTATAGAACAGCATGTCAAAGGTGACTTCAGTGTTCTAGAGTGATTGATGTGGGGAATTATCTGCAACTAAATGCTTTGTAATAATGGATTCCATTTGGAACCAGGGAGTACAGATTTGTTTCTAGCACATAGCTAGCTGGTAAGCTAAAAAGCATGAAGAGTAAGAGTATTCAGCAAGGTATATAAATACAAGGATGAATCAAAGACAGCAATTTAAAATACTACATACCTTGATTGTAATATTCACAGTCATAAGCTAAAAGAAAAAGGAAACAATCACATCATTATTGTAAAGTAACAACAGACTCTATACATATCTGCATCCTAAAAATGTAAAATTCACTTTTATCAGAGAATGTTTCACTTCCCCATAGTGTATTTCAGTCAGTGACTTTATTTCCTTGCACTTTTTATTCAGTGACATGCAGCTGTATTTAACCAGATGTGCCAGGACCAAAGACCTGAGGCATGAATTGTTCTACAACAGATAACCCTTCATGTTGTCAATGAAAAGTAGAACAGACCAAATCCCTTCAGCCCTACACAGAACACTGCACATACCCCAGTTCTGGTATACCAGTGCCTCTCCAACAGTCTCTGCTCTGGCACATCCTGAGCACAGGCAGTTCTCTTCAGTACAAAAGCAAATTTGGGTGTACAAGACAAACAGCTAATATGTCTAGAGCTTCAATAATGTATAGTACATTTATTATCCATTTGCTTCTGTCATATTTTTATTACTGGGCAGAAAAAGGCTGGTGCGAGGTCAGCCCAGGTACATACCACAGAGCGAAGGAGATCGCCAGTGAATTGCTGCTCCTTGCTGGCAGCACTTGTGGGCATAAGCTGCTATACTGGTACACAAGCACTCACAGTCCCCACCAAGGTTGCAGTTGCATGTATCTGTGTGACAATTTTTGACAAAAGAAGTCACATCAATCTGGGGAAAAAAAAAAAGGAACACAAGAAGAGGGTTGATAACTGCATGAGCTGTGCAAATTCCTGTTGCACCATTTTCAGCAGGAGTGCTACTTCTCAATTAACTGAACGGGTTTAATACAAAATAAAGTATTTTCTAAGGTTTGGGTACATTCCTGTACAAAACAATACACTTTGATTGATCAGCTTGTACCTACATTTCAGTCAGTGACTATCTGTCCAGACACTTGCTATTCATTGATTTTGGAGAGTATATTGAAACTGCCAGCTGTGTTTTTATAAGGCAAATACTGCCATCTATAGTCATCTATAGTTTTACATGATTAACAACAAAGTAAGAGCTGCAGCTCTAATTATTAAGTAATTAGAGTAATAGTTTGTAAATGGGGTTTTGGTCAGGGAAAGAAAGCTTGAGCACACTGGTGAGATTTTGCAGAAAATATATCTTCACTTATCAAGATTTTAATGTACTTTGTCCACAAACCTTCATTAGATCAGAAAGCCATGCCCTCATTCTAAAATCCTATCACATTATTTACATGATACCTTATTGGTATCATTGGGGTTTAATAATTTTCTTTGCAGTGTTTCCTAAACAGTGTTCTCACTCAAAACAGAGAATGTTTAAAGCAATGCTTTTCTTTGGTTTAGATTGTGGTCTAGCTCAGCTGTAGAGCACTCAGATGGCACACGTCAGATTACAGAAATACCATCACAGTAACCAAGCAGCACTTATCTGACTCAAAGACATCTTCTCAGCTGGCACTTGCTAGAAGCTGGCAGGGATATGGATACTGATTTTTCTGCCTCCAGTGAAGAGATGTGTCATTTTTCTTTCTTCCTTTTTTCTTATTTTGGAAACAGATACTACTAGGGTAGGGGCATGAGCATCAGCTCCTTTGAAAATGGCTGTAGCAGCTTCACAGGAACCACCAAACAGCAGATTGTCTACAAAGAGCTCAACCTGTCTCTCAGGTGTGCAGGACATCATCTCTCCACGGGTCAGCAACACCCTGCTGTTGTAACAAACTGTGAGCCTCAGGTCAGAGCTCCTGCTGAGTTCAGGAGTTATAAGGAAGACTTTTTTTTTTTCTGCAAGTGTTGAGGCTCCTCAGCCTCTGCTGAGTTCAGTGCTTTGCTGGGCAACTTCAGTCTATGAGTCACTGCCAGCCAGAGATGCAAGATTTTGTCTCCCTGAAAACAGGGGTGTCCAGCCTCAGCTGAACTCCAAGGCCACCTGTCTCATAGGTAGAAACTTGCGTCCATGCACAGAAAGATCTTCCATCACCTGCACAGCAGAAGCAACTGGAAAAGCAGTGCTCCAAGAGCATCCTCAAAGCCACATCTACACATTCTGTTCATTTTGTGTATTCAGTGTCAGTCCATGCTTGTGGATTTTTTCCTTGGCACCTAGTTCCCCATCCAGTTGCAGATATCCTTGATAGAAGGTCACTTTACATTTCATTTTTAAGTGCCATATTTTCACATGCTGATGAATAGGTTGTAAAAACACCTGAAAGATGTTTGCTTTACGGGATATCCCATACAAGATGGATATGTGCATGTGAGAATACTTGACTACTAATTAAATGACATGGTTTGCACCTAACGTACATTTTTAAACATAATTATGCTAAAACTTTTGTCATTTTAATCACAACATGAGTAAGATACAGAAAATGAATGCTTGAGATAAAATGTCTTTCTTTATGGTTATAATAACACAACTCCTTAAAAATTCTCAAAAGTTCCATTTTTATTTATTACTTTTCACTTTGAAAATACACTCATCACTATGTTCTCAGGCACATGCTCAAAAAATTCTTTACATAGTAACTAAAGTCAACATTAATAAATCTCTTGGATTAAGCTACTGCAACCTCCTCCTCAGGCAAATTCCTAACCATGTTGATATCAAAATTCAGTCCTGAAAGTCAGGAGGTTCATTTGAGACATCTAATGATCTCATTTGGTATTGATATTCTTAAAGAAAATAAGAGCCTGAGATGAAATTCTGTGTGGCTCTTGCTTGCACAAGTGTAAAAAAGCACCTTCGATACCTAACTACCTTTGGGAAAATATAATCAGAAATAGGAAAAAATGTATAGAGTATGTCTCATGTTGATAACGGGTAGATGAAAAAGAATAAAAGATTCCCACACAAGCTATTGTTGTCCCCATATTGTCTAGACTGAATTTATGGACATTTTTGTAACTCAAGTTCCAGGCTGAGCTGGGTATGGGGAAAATGAGGACACCAAATGTGAGTTTTAATAAAAAGCAGATGACAAGCTGCCAGCCAATTAAAAATACTGATAGATCTGAAGCTGAAATCTTGCTCTCTAATATTTTTATCTGTATTGGTCAGGACAGTTAATAAAATAAAACCATTTGAGGTAAACTGTAGGGATGTTAAGCAAACACTTATTTTAGAATACTGCAATATATACAAAAGTCTTAAAATTTAGTTACTGATATAAATAAAGGATATATATAAAACCTAAAGAGAACAGAACCTTGACTATCCAGTCTACTAACTCATGGCTTCCAGTTATCGCTATTATGTTTAGGCTCCATTCTTGAAAGGAAAAAGGAGCTCTGCACAAAAATAGCCCACCCACATAGAGACACTTGCAGGGTTCTACTCTGTGTCCTCCACAGCATTCGTCTGAGGAGAATGCCAAGAAGAAATTAATTACTGGAATTTTAATATTTTCCTACACAAAAGCACATCCTGGATATTTAATCAACTTACCACGTTGCGACAAGGTGCAAAAACATCACTATATAAAATTGAGCATTCCTTTTTCGCATAAGGGAATTTGCTCTGATGTACCTCACATGGCCTCAGTGTTTCATTTGGGCTCTTGCACTTAAAAACAAGCAAAAACACCACAAATGTTTTATACAAAGGTGTGTTTACCATGAACTCAGGTGCACTAGAGTATCATATAATTCAATACCTGCATACACAGAAAATAAAAATAAAATTTAAATCTTATTCATCTTCCCCTTTCTCTGATTTGTTGTTATAATTGAAAACATTTGCAAAAAAACATCTGTGTGTTTGTTCTGAAGTGCTAAAGTGTTCCTGCTGTCTGTTCAGTGCATAAAGACAAAATGTTTTCTTTGTGACACATTATAATCATTACCAGAGCAACCAACTGTAACATCACAAACAAATACATGGTCCAAATCCATCCCTGGTGGTTTTGCACTGACTTTAAATGGAGTCACACTACAAATGGCTTTAGCCCTCTAAGTTCAAATAAAGAAGCAGCTGTAGGAAGGGAGCAACCCATAAAAATATAGTCAAAGATTGTTGTGATAACTCATCAAATGGCTGAGATATAATTCCCTCTCTTAAAGTCTCTCTTCAAGAATTAAAATAAACAGAAAAATACAACAAGATGACACAGGTCAGAAAACATAAGTTCATCCAAAACCATACTCTCAGCCCAGGAGGAAGTAGTGATGGATCTGTAGGCAGCACTGGGGTGTCTCAATGCAGCTTCACCTGCAAAGCAGTCACCCACCTATGCTGCCCTCCTGTACCAATGCTCAGATGCTGCCATGAGGGCATGTGCTGCCAGTCCCAGAAGAGAGAAACCCTGGAAGCATCCCACACTTCAACAGTGCCAACGCAAGCATGTTTGCCAGTAGCAGAGTTGTGTTCTAGGCCTCCAGCTATCAAATACTCTTTAATAGTGTTAAGATCTTGCATAAAAGATGACTAGGATACATATCTATGAAGGCCAAAGGTCCTTTCTGAAGAAATCCCTAATGCCTAGTGCAGAGGCAGACGGAGTGTTAAGTCTAGCTGAGTGCAGGCTGCTTGAGAGACCGATATTGAACTCAGATCCTGAGTGCTCTGGCAGCCACAGAGATCAGATGATTACATGAGATTTTATAAATAACAAAATAAAAAATTAAATATATATCTATTTGGCCACAAAAGGGTAAGTGCAAATTTGGTCTGCATAAGCAAAGGTCATAACATCCTAAAAGTTAATGTGCTATGCAGACACCACACACTTTTTAAAAGCAGCCACTGAACTGATATACTGGAAAAGAAAAAAAACCATACACTTCATATAGAGTATTTAAACATTTCTTTATGTACCACCTTCTTGATGAGCAGCATAACCACCAACACTACACATTTGTCTTACTTGCTCACAAAATTTAAACTTTTTATGTAGAGTAAAATAGATCAAAGGGAGATATTGAGAAAGAGAAGCTTCAGAATATTTCCTACAAAGCAGGGTAAGCATCATATTCTTTCATGAGGTGAGAGATTGTGGTTCAACGTCTTGATGTGAGTCAAGGAGAGAACATATTAAAAACTGTTTCTCACAGACATCCTTAAGGGAGTGCTTTACAAACACTGATTTTTCAGGAGGTTTACGAGGCTATAAAATCTTACATCTTCCCAACACAAATTTATGAAACACCTATTCTCCTGTGTTATAAAATACAGTTGCAGTTGTCTACTCTACTGTCTCATCCCTTTTCCTCTGAAACAAAGTTTCCATACTGGCTTGTGCCTGTTGCTGTTCTGAGCCTTTTCTGTCTCACCCTCTCACCACTGCTGCCTTGTCAGTTTGTTCTCTGGCTACAAATTGCAGTTTAAAAAAAATTACGTTCATGTTCAGAATGAAAATTTTTTCCAGACCTTTTTTCTCAGTGTTCAAATTCTATTTACTTTCAATATCCCGATGCTTCCAACACTAAAGAAATTACAATTGTTTTTAAAATTGAGCTGAATCCAAAATATCAGAAGCAATGTATCTAACTTTGTAGAAAACTGAAATCCAGATAGCTGTAATTACATAGGATAAAAGATATTCTTCGTTAAAGAGACTGGTTTAAGTTAAATTCAGTATATGTTTCCTGCGACATAAGACGGTGTTAACACATTTCACATTTACGGATGTAAAAATTATAGTGTCCACTCATACACTGACCATGAGTTTAGAAAATCCCTGCATATCATGTACTTATAACATGTTAATTTACAAATTAAAATCATCATTCATTTTTTCTAAATTTTTACTGGACATGGGCTTACCTGTCCTAATACCCAGCTGTCTCCAAACACCTGTGCATTTCTCACCTCCATGTTGTTTGATGTAGTCAGATCATTTGAAGTATATTTGTCAAAATTTCCACACAAACCTGCCAGTTTACCCTAAAAGAGAAGGACAGTAAATAATTGGTACAAATTATATATATGGAATAAAACGTTCTTAAATTGGAAAAGGTGAATGGAACTCCAACTTCTGCTTTGAATATATCTGACACTCAGCATATGTTTACAGATCCATATTGCAAATAAATTTTAATACTGATTTATGGTTTTCCTTTTTCTTCCTGTTTTCCAGAACCTGTTCTTACTGTCTGCCTGTGAAAAAGGACAGGAATCTAGTCATATTTTTTTCTGAGAGCTTAGTAGTGCATCCAGTCCAAAAGTCAGAAGTTCAGGTGAATTACCTCATTTGTGAAGCTTGTCTAGTTGTTGTCATTAAATCTTACTGCCTCTAATTTTAGCTCATAATAGCAAGAATATTTGTAATAGCAGTTACAAAAGACACAGCTGCAACTTTCTTGTGTCAGGCCATGTAATGCTGATGGAAAAAGTATATATACATACATACACATATATATACATAGCGAAAAAAAGATATTTCTGCACAACAGTAAAATATAGAGTTGGATTTCTAGGGTTCTGTGGCTCACTCTAATAAATTCTTTTTACTTAAGATATGCTGTAGACTTTACCTTCCTGAACTGGAGCCTCTGAAAAACAAACAAACAAACAACAACAATAACAACAACAACAACAAAAAAAAACAAACCAAAAAACAGGCACTGGAAACAGAAAGAGCTTGAAGTATTTGTGTCCTTGCATGCAACCTGTAAAATTCAAGTCCCTGCCAGCTTACTAAAAAACAGAAGAAATTTTTTTTTCACTCAGTATATTGATGACTGATAAAACAACTTGCACATGAATTCAGCATTTTGTGGTGTCCTGTTTTGAGTGAGAACAGAACTGATTCTCTTCAATGATTTTATTTTTCAGCTCAGTTTCTTCTAACTAACTGCATTTTCTGAAGTCAATGGCAGATTTTTGCAGGCAGTGTCTGCTTCTAGCAGTGGTAATGCTCGATGTTGAGTGAGTTGAAGAAACACCAAGGCAGATGATGAATGAAATAGATAAGAACAGCTGGCAGGTGAAGGAGCCTCATATTCTTTCCTGCATCATGGCTGAAATCTGTCACGGTATACTTATTAGGTTTAAATGTCAGTTTTTATCTAGATCCTTTCCTGTATCTCATCTTCATATAAACCCAAAATGTGACTCCATCTGTTCATCTTGGCAGCCTGTACTACATCTCAGGGTGGGGTTCCATCATCAACCTAATCCAATCTGTGCTACAATTCTATGTTGCTAAATATGGAAGCTTCTTTTCCATTTACTTCACCAATTACAAAAGCACGCACTGAACTGGGTAACCCTCTCTTCCCGCCCCAAAGTAACTTTGAGTCAGAGCTGAATCACTATAATATCAGTTATTCAATAAGAGATCGCATTAGCAACAAAGAGAACCACACAAAATCTCACCTTTTTGTTTTGACTCACCTTCCATCGAGGTCCAACTTTAACATGCATTGTTGTCTTCTTATCCCACAGAATTGTAATGTCCTGTTCTGGAAGGTGTATCACAGTATAATATCCAGCCTTCCAAAGCTGATAGTTAGATTTGTTTTCCTGTCCCCTTAAGCTCTTCTGACAGAAATGAATATTTATTAAGGTCTAGTAAAGTAATTCTACCAAAGTATGCAGGCAATTAATAACGATGTGTATACTGAAGGACACTTTGTCTTTAGCATGTAGTTCGATCAATAATATTACTAGAAATGTTCAATATTTTGACATTTTGTCATTTCAATCATTTAAGTCTGCTTTGATTTTGTACTTTGGTTTCCCTTTCAAAAACCAAGTGTAAAGAAAACCAAATAAATGCCAATATGTTTTGACTGTTTGGTGATTTTGAGCAGTCTTCTTTGTTTGACAAGTAGCACTTGCGGGAAAAAAATAAAAATAAAAAAATCCCAAGTCTTGCTCCTTTACTGAGGCCTAGGCACTTGTACTATGTTAATTCAAACTGAGAGACATTTTCTAAAAATATGCTCCTTTGGAGTTGTAATTTTACAATGCTTATCTTAAAGAGCAACCAAAAAAGAAAAGAAAATAACTAACCTGCTTTTCAGAAGGTTCAGTAAAATAAATCTCAGTGTCTCCAACAGTGATGAAAACATTCTTTGAGCAAACAATGTCATTGTCAAAGCACTTTTTGTTCTGAGCAATTATAGATATATTTGAGTTATCTGTGCTCTGCAATATGAAGAAGGAATAATTTTAGTTACAGATTCTATTGCATTTCACTCCTTCAGATCATCCACCTTCAGAGAAAGATGGATAACATAGTATTTACATTTTTTTGAAATCAAGTTTAGGAAAGCTACCAAACAAGGAAATGCATTTTTAAATTCAAAGTTGAACCCAGAACCAAATCAAACTTTGGAGCTAAACACAAAGAACCACTACATTCATCTATGAGTCCTCTTTCTGATGACTTCACAAACTCAAAGGATCAGGCTACCCCAAAAATGAGTCTGGTTTAAGCTTTTAAAATGTGCTCGTATGTAGAATCCAATATTTACTGCATAGTATGTCTATCAAAATCGAGACAGGCTATAAAAAGAGCTTTATTTTTAAACCAAGGTACATGAGATCAAGTTGTTTTCATATTTTTAAAGCCAAGAAACCTACCATCTGTGAGTAGTAGAACAATTTTTATACTATCACGCATCAAAATTTACAAAACCATGAGTCATTCTCAATGTTATTAGAGAGGCCAAAGGTTTCTGCTGATATTTTTGTTTCTGGTTTGTTTTTTTTTTCTTTAACATTTAGAAGATCTGTCTACTGTGTTGTCTTTTGATTTGCTGGTGGTTTAGTACTCAAAATTCACATTTACTGCCTTCCCAATCTCGTATCTGTTGGCTCTCCAGCCTGTAAATTAATTTTACTGTCTAGGCACATAAATCACCTTTGAACCTTAATTCAACATGTGTTTATTCACCTACAGCTTCTGTGGTTCTTCTGTACCCTGAGAGAAACACACATGCACCTTGTAATTCCCCATGCATAGACTGGTACTGGAACAAAGGAGACCAGCTATATTTTCTGAGTTGATAACACTATCACAAACAAAAATAAAGCTGAGTTACTATTATTATTTGTTTTAATATGCATTATAATTCATTTCTGTACCAGAGTTAGCTTCATAACATTAATATAACCCAATAACAATGCTTCTGAATCCATGTTTTTTTTTATCAAATTCAAACAACAAACTTGAGATAGGAATGAAATAAAAATCTTGGATGTTGCAAGCTACATATCTCACCTGCTGAGACATCCAGTCATACATGTATACTTGGGTACTGCTGGATACAAAAAGATGTTTAAACTTCTCCTATTACTCCCACTGTCCTTTAAAAACTCTCTGAAACTATGACTAGCTGAAACTAATTGTGGATGCACAGTGGGCAAGATAGCAATGGTGGCTTTCAGCAGTTCCCCAGTATGGGAACAAATCTGGGCTTCCAGCAATGCTTTTGGAGCAAGGGATCCCTTGCCTTGGTTTGTGCCTACAGCATCTCTCCCCAGAGCTTTGCTCCCTCCCTTGGTCAGTGTGCCTCTGAAAGGTGCTGGGTACATACTCCTAACTATTCCTTGCCAGTCTCACATTTGTACCCTGATTTATTCTGTACTCATTAGAATTCAAGAATAAAAAAATGCATCAGTAATTTTTCCTCACCAGTGAGAAACACTGTATACAGAAAATACAGGAACTACAGAAAGCAGACTTTTTAATTTTTCCTCCTTAATAAAAGTGTCAGAAACCTGAACCATCTAATGAACTCTTTCAATCTAAAAAAAAAAAAAAAAAAAAAAAAAAAAAGCCTAAAACCAAAACAACAACAACAACAAAATCCTAGACAATAGGAAGTGTAGAGGTATTTTTGTTGCCACATAGAGGAAGTGCTGCTATAGCTTTGCTGCCCTAAGTCTAGCAGGGACCACAAGCCAAAGGATGCTGCTACTTGGCATAGAAAACACTACAGCAAAGCGTGAGCGAATGTGACAAACATAAGGTATGGAAACTGCCTGTAAGCTTTATGTTACCCTAATGCCAGGGTTTAAGAAACAGGTGGTATATGTTTGCAACTAGTATGAAAGACAGCGATTAAGGTGGGTAAATTTAGCCACTAGCTGCTAGTGGTATGGGGGTGTAGGAAATCAGCTCTTCATCATTTAGCAGAGGAATTCAGTTTAAAAGTACTAAAAGCTTCAGAATAAAAATAAAGTTCATCCGTTCCATTCTGCTGTAGAGTTGTTTTAGGTTGCACTCAGAATAAAATTGGTCACTACCTTTTTGGGAAATACACTGTCTTTTAATTAAGCCAGGTTTGCTGCTAGAGTCAGTCCAGTAATTATTCCCCTCCTAGTCAGATAGCAGATCAGAGCATTTTTTTGATTTATTGGAGGTGAAGTGGTAAATTAAAAAGGAGACAAAGTCATTAGTTTGGTAGATAGGATGCAAGCTGATACATTCTGTGCTTGCCAAATGAAAAGTGGGTAAGGAATCAACCTCCCTGCCATGAGTCTGTTCAGAAAAGGACTTTGCTTGCAGTCTGTGGGCCAGTTTGATGCCTAGGACATTGTGGGCTGTTTTCACTGCAGAGTTCATTCCTCCTCAGTTAGCTTAGCCTCATCAGAAGGGGACACCCTGAGTTAATAGGGTAGCAATGTCTTCACTGTAAGAAAAGAAACAAAGGGCTTTATTTTAAATAAAGATAGTTAACTGAGGCTAATTATCCCCCAGTACAAAATACACCTTTTTTGGCAATGAAGACAAGTTCTTGGAGCAGCAGTGGGTAGATGATTAACTATACTAATTGAAGCTGCTTCCTGTGCCTTCTGACAGACCGGGCCAATCCCTTTTAGCTGAACAGCATCAACAGACTCAAGTCAGAAGTTTTTGTGTATGATTGGGATTTGAGCCAAGGGCAAAAGTTGAGTTCTATTTCAACTTAACTCTGCAGAAGAGAGTACAGAGCCTGGAGACAGGGAGTGTTTTGCCGACCCAAGCCAGAACAGGGAGTCCTGAAGACATATGAAGTACTTCCTTACTTGTAGGCCTGCATATTGGTGCTAAATCACTAGAAATTATGAAGGATGGAAATGCAGAGAGACTGAGGTGGTGGTTCAGTAGAGTTGTGAGTAAACTGAACATTTAGGAAAAAGGGCTTCATGTTAAATTCTGAATCTTCTGTGTTTTCTTTCCGATTAAACCTTAGATCATCATAATGGGATCATCTTTTAATGTTTTATAAGACAGTGAGATCTTGGACAAATCTTGATAGCTTTTACAGGCTCTGATAGTAAAAATTATAATGACTGAGTTCCATCTCTCTAATCTGCACTGGATCCACACAGATATGAAACGAAGCTTTTGTCTCTTTCCAAGGCAGAGTTACTCTTTACCTTTTTAGGTAAAATGCACCCAACAGAGGATGTACTACAGTTCATCATGTGAAACCTACTTATGCTGACAGAAACTAGAAATAAAATGGTTTTCCCACTGCAAGAGTATCTTCCCACGTAAATTACCATATCCAGCCTGTTCCAACTTAATATCAGTTTCTTTGTGATAACATGGAGTTGCCAAGCAACAGGGAAGACAGAGTCACAGCTCCGGGCAGTCAGTCAAAAGCTCATTGTCAGTCGTGCTTCTCAGTACATTCTTTTTCTAGACTTCACTGCACTTTTTTTCCATAGTTTTTCTAGCTGAGAAAGCAAAGCACTGCTTTCCTTTTTTTTCTTTTTTTTTTTTTTTTTAAGTGGTGCTTGGGAATGGTAGAGTTTATTTTTGTCAAAAGCTTTCTATTTCAATATCCCCTTAGAAATTTTCTGTCGCTATCAACCAATAACAACACTGTGCAGTGTGCTTACATAGTCAAAATGCATCCTGGGAGAAGACACTTTACAAGTGGCTGTATTTATCTTTGAAAGTTTCATTAAAATCTCTTTAACTTTTCAGTGTAAAGACTCATTCTTTTCTGTTCTTGATAACCTGATTTCCTTTTTTTTTTTTTTTTTTTTTCTTCTTTTGTTTTGTTCCCTACAATATGCTAACTTGCAAACTAGGGTGGCCATAAAAGCATCTAGGGACGTACTAGGAACGGGATAGAGATAGATTAGTCCTACCTTCCTTTTGTTTTAAAGATTATTTATAGGTTTTCATGTATAGCCACATGTACAAACAAATGTAAAAAAGCTCTAAAAATATTGAAAAAAAATAGTTTAAAAAGTGGAATTTGCTTTCCCCTTCCTACCATATTTTCAGAGAGACAACATTAGCTCTGCTCAGACAACCTTACAGAAAATTTTATGGAAACTCATAAGTAGTTTGGTGGTTGTTTACTGGGCTCTGAATTTCTTCTGAAGGAACTTAAGATTTGAAACTATTAAATTTAGTGAGTTTGATCCTAGAATTAAATCTTCTTAGCACATATTTAGTGAGCATTTAGGCATATTTGTGGTTTTGGAGAGCATAAAAATACCTCAGCACCTGACATAATCTTGCTCTGTTAGTTTTTTGTGCCTTTTTATGGAAAGGGAGTTGGTCTCAATCAGTAAAAACACATTAATTATGTAAAACTCATTCACAGTTTACATCAAGAAGCATCTCCTATTGGAAGGCTTCCTTAGTTTTTCTAGTGTGTTAATTTCTTCTGTACCTTTTCAAAGTTATATATATATACACATTCTGTGTAACTTTATTTAATCCCTGCTTTTGCATCCTGTACAAATTTGTATTGCCAAATGCTTTTCCTCATAGCTAGTCAAACACTGGAGCAATATTGCTTGGAGTCAGCAGATGGCACTGATAGACACCGTCTCAGTTTGGAAAGGAATCCACTTGAAAGTTGGGAGACAGTATTATAGGAAAAATAGTAGGTGACCCTCTTACAGAATAAAGAGAAGGAATAATAGTAGTACTTATTTTTTCACTGACATTATGTATTTCTATACAAGTATTTAAAAAAAAAACCAGCCACATTTAGGAACTAAGAACCTAAAAGCTAAATTGCTCATGCACACACACATGCATATAAATTTTCTTTCCCCCAGGATCTTCTACAGAGATGCAGATTAGGTGATTATTTTCTGTTAAAATATGGCAAAGAAACTTGCAATACACCTATAAACTATAAGACATTTCTAGCATTGTAGCAGAGTGAGTAGAAATGGTGAAGAGCAACAGAATTGAGTAGATTTACTGACACATATTCAAAGGGAGTGAGATTATTCCAGCTACTGACTCACCCTCAAACAACTTCCAGATGTCTTCTAACGCATCCATGATAAGTCTTTCGTATTTCTTTAAAAGTGACTTCCCAAAAGGATACACCTTAGGCAGAACTCTCAACAGCTCTTGAGAAAGATGCATTACAAGCATCTTTGTGTATGTATATGAGCAGTATGAAAAATAAATCCTTATATTGTCTTTTCTTTATTATACGTAGGTTTTTTGTAGTAGATTTTATAGCAATATAGAGTTGATGGGTGTTCTGAGGTTTTGTCAACAACATTTTTTAAATCCAATTTTTTTTTTAAAGTCTGCTGCTAATACTTAAAAGGACATGACATGGAATATTTTGCTTTATATACTTCAAGACCTTATTCTAAGTCAGCATTTTGTAATTTTGAAAAGGCTGGTTAATCAGATGGAGATCACTTGAAAGGTTTTGCGTTTCTTTTCTATATTTTAAAAGAACTATGTTAAAAGGTTTGGGAAAAGATCATTTAAAGCAGATTTTCTTTTGTTTCATTTACTTAGCTTTGCTTGCTTGTGTATCAGATTTGGCTTTTGTACAGCTCACATTACTGCAATCCCTTTCTAATTAAAAATGAGATAGTCTGAAGATTAAGGATTTGGGAATGTTCAAATATTTGTTTCCAAGTGACACGTTCTGCAACATGAGCTATTCTGAATCACAAATCATCAGCAGAATTGGTGGTGTTAGTTTTAAATATCTAAACAGGTATTTATATGAGACCTATTGGTATTGTTTTATTAATAAATGACAATATTTTATCATCGTTGGTTGTAATGATAAAGCACAACACAACAGGGAAAAAAAAGGACAAGACATAGTGTGATAAATTTGCCTTTTCTAAGCTCCTGCAAATAATAGCAGGAGCTGGAAAGCTGGAACTTGTACAAAGCTTTTATTTTTTATTAAATATAACACATATTAAATGCATTCATTTACACTGCTGAAGTTTAGTTTCTGTGCATTCAGAAACAAAAATACTCATATCCTGACCTAAACCAGAGTAAATTTAATTCACAGTTCTTGTAGCTCGCTGACAACACCCAGAGTCAGAGGCCATAACCTGCTAAGCAGCATCTACAGGTGACTCAGCCAAGCAAGTCCCACTTCATACACAGTAAAAGGCTTTACTTTTACTGCTGCCAACACACTATGCATCTTCCTAAACCAGCAGCACATGATGCTGGTTTTTGCTCATCTTGCACTACTGTATCAGTAGAAGATGGACTTCAACAGCCCACAGCACTATACCCACCAGAGGCAATACAACTCAGGCAATCATTCTTACAGTGAACTGCCTTTTCAGGCAGCCATCAGATTATAACATCTTAGAGTCAGTACAGCCAAATGGCTGTTGGATGTTGAACATTAACCCAAAAGCAGAAATTAAAGGTGAAAAGGTTACTTTCTTCAATCTGTGTGGTCGCTAAATGGTAAGGTCCTCAGAAAGAGGATCCAACTTCTGAGTCACACTGCCTCCAAATTGCCATTCTCATGGCAAGAAAATTTTCCCCAAGCCTTTCCTGGAAGCCCTCCATGCTAGTCTGCACAAATTGAAAGAAATCTCTCCTTTGTTGAAGAATAAAAGTGATTCATTCACTGCATAATTTAATGGTCTGCAGAATCAGATGGTAGAGGCAGAAAGGCATGTAGAGGTAATTGAGCCTGGAATCATTGATCTGGAGAAAGTGGAACCAGAGCATAAATCCATTGCCAACCATAATCAAATCTTTTGTTCACAGAAGGGTAGAACAAATGGAAAACCAGGTACAAGTCAACATTATCTGAGCATGGTTCTTCCCACCTGAAGACAAGGATGGAAAGGGATGAATCCCACAGGAAACTCACTACTGCCCCTTACAGGACTTCCAGGGACTCAGAAAAAAGAAGGCATCCAGAAAGATTTCCTCTGAAATCATGGGATTGATGAAAAGCAAACTGGGTATTCTGTGCATCTAGAACAGGGTGAGCTATTCACAGTAAATAGTATTCTCACTGAAAAGTAGGTTTTTTGGACACAAATTGTCAAGAAACAGATCATTATTTCTACACAATTACTGGTGCTATAAATTATTTGACAAGTAGTTTAGATGGACGTATTTGGGCACATCACTTACTCTATTTGCTAAAATGTGGCTTTGAAGATTAGACACATTAATTAAAAAATTCAAGGTATTCTGATTGGAACCCCACGTTACAGTTCCACAAATAGCTGAAAATTACATTTAGAGACAGTTTTCCAATTTAAAACATTTGTAATTTCAAATTCAAGATTATTTACTTTCCCATTAAAGTCTTCAGAACCTATTAAAAGTAAATATTTGTTTTAACTATGAACAGTCATCTTGACAATGTTGGTTAACTATGAACCTGCAGCTTTAGTCCTCCATAGGGTGACTAACAGCAAGCAGAACATATTTATTTCACAAACAAGCTACAAGAGAGACCATGCAAAATACTATGTCATTCTACAGGTTTCCCAACTTCATGATCTACAGACTGCCTATCTGGCACAAATGACTTTTAAAAAAGCTGGACAAAAAATCTCAGATATTCAATAAGGGGAAATGGGATAAAAGCTACTTCTGTCTCCTCAGATGTGATGATTGATTGAAGAATTGTTGCTTTTTTGGTGTCATGGCTCCAGCTTATGCCCAATCATCATTTAACAAATTTACCAATCAAGATAAATAATTCAGCACATAACAAGCAGAAGATGATGCATCAACCAACTTCTGTATTAAGGACTCTAATAAAATCATTATAAACTAAGAGCTTTGAAGTAGCTTCAAGTTACAGAAGAAGGGGTATGCCAGGAGAGAGCTCCCTTGCTCTATTCCCCAGGGCAGAACAGGTATCTAACACTTGGCACTGCTCATCAATAGGCTAATCATTTGAGAAACTATCGTGCTGGTTCACCAGATAATGTATGTTTTGTTAAATAAACCCCTGTCCTATAAAACAGGCTTTCATATAGTGTCTCCTCAGACAAAAGAGTTAGATCTGCACTTCTAATTGGCATAACAATTCAATTACTTGATCAAATATCTGGTTGTTGCTTTCATAATCCTCCAACACACTAAATCTGGTGATAACTTTGGCTTCAAAAGAGCCTTCACAGTTGCATCAAAAAGATTCAAGAGGTGACTTTAAAATGGCCAAACCCCAATGTCAGACACAAAGAAGTGAAAATATTTCTATCATATATTAGGACTAATAAGTTAGGACCAATCCATAAAATGAGAATACTTGAGGATGAGGGCTTACTTCTGGTGAGCTGCACCTTTCAAGATACAGGAATAAAACAATCCTTCCTTTTCTTGGCTTTAGGACCTTTTCGACAACCTACTAAACAAAAAGAGTTCAGTGGGTTGATTAGTTTGTTAGGTTTTTTTAAAAGCAGATAAGCACTGCAACAGAGCTCCCTCTCATTCAAGGATATTCTGATGGATAGATTATGCCTCTAAACTTTTGCTTGGAAATGCCTCTAAATCAGAGAAAATACAATTCTGCGTCTCAGAAGAGAACAAGTCTGATGGGCTCCAAGGGCACTGAGCCTACAAGCCTTAATAAATGCACTAAAGTGCAGGACTCAAAGCCACCACTATTAAGATTAAGATTTTTCTTTTTTTTCTTCGAAATTATTGGGTGTTTAAAATGTTAGAAGCCAACATTGATGTTGTCTACATGAATGTCATTTATCCATACAGGGACTTTACTTCTTAGTGTGTAATGTAACTCCTAATTACTTGACAAAGATGAAGTTTTAATTTCATGAGATATTACTGCCCTAATTTTCTTAAGTGCTGCATTAAAACATTTTTGTCATTTTCTGATCAATGGTTATGTCTGTTGAACTAGTTAGAAAGGGCTTTTTCATGCACCTACTGTCACCTTAAACAAAAAGGCCTGACAGACGGTACTGATGTTTAAAAAAAAAGTTGAAGTTTCATAATTGGGTGAAAGTTGATACATGATTTTTCTACCATAAGAGAACACAAGCTCCTTATTAAGAACACAGTAAAAGGTAAGGATTACTTCTTTGTTTGGTATAGTGCAAAACAGCAACAAATTAAAGAGCTGTTCAAACAGCTCATATTTAGGAAGGGTAAGAGCCAAATCAAACAGTGAGGGCCAGTAACATGGATGGGAACAGTGCATTGTCATACCGCTGGAGACATGGAATTCAGATTGTAATTCTTGGACTCAGTTCTCTGTCTGTGAAGAACTAGTATGCCAACAAATTTATTGTAATTATATTTTTCCTTATTGCACTGCTACAATACCTTTGTTTAGAGTATATAAGATAACAGAGACAAAGCAGCCCACTTCTCACAGGAAAAAGATTAGTAGAATGGAAAGGACAAAGTTATTACAGTGTTGTATATGCGATATTACAACCACTGCAGCTATTTCTATTTCAGGTGCTTGTAATCCTTTTACAACTTATCCATAAAAATCAGCCTTGTAACAGCACTGCAGACTACCATTAAGTCAATGGATGGTGTACTAGGAACTATCAAATCTATGATATACTGTAATACCTTACAGGTAGGGATTATGAAGCACACAGCATATACCCCCCATGAAAGGGTGGGTTAGACTAGATAGTCTTTAAAGTTCGCTTTCAACCCACACCATTATAGGATTCTATGATTTAAGTTAAATATATATATATATATATATATGTTGATTTGTAGAAGAGGTAGCATGGTTTAGGTGGTAAGACTGTCCTGGACAGCTGTGCTTGCCAAGATGTTAGGCAAGTCATTAAAATTTTTACAATTACATATACTTTCGCACCTTTCATCTAACTTATTTATTTGGATAACAGGCTCTAAGAGGCAGGGCTCTCCTGCATACCCTCTGAACACAGAGTAGCTCAAGGGAGACTCATTATGTTACTCTGACACTACTATTAAAAAACATCAGTGCACACAGCCACAATGTAGGGGAGGATAATAATGAAGAGACAGCAATGGAAGCCTCGGCCCTAGAAACAACAAAACATATTTCAAAAAAGAGCAGCCTTATCTTGCTATCATGTTTGCACATATAATGTAGTTTAACCACATCATTATGTGGTACAACTGTGATGTAACAACGTACATGTAATTAATAGCATACGAGAAATTAAAAAATGGATGACACTTTGGATTATCACTCAGGCTGTTACTAGGAAGATGCCAAATACATCTATTTCATATATTTTCTCACATAAAATTCCATTCCTGAATACTAGTAGCTAATTTAGTGCCTATCTTCATGGTAGTATAGTTAGCATTATTTTTCTGTTCACTGTTTTGCATATTTTGTTGTTGAATTACATCCTCCATTTTATCATGCAGTATTTTCTACCATAAGATCTTCTGAACCTTTTGGTGGTCCATCTTTGTTTCGTCTGTTCAGACTGATTCTTTACTATCAGAATCCTCACACCACTTTTTCAAAATTGAAGATGCTGAATGCAGGTCCCAGTATGAATCCCTGTGGGATTTCACCAGGATTTCTCCATTCTAAAAAGAGGCCATTTATTCCTCCCTTTTAAATTCTAGCTTTTGATTTGTGTCTCAAAGAGTCTGATTTATTCTATGAGAGAATAGTCTCTAAAAATATTTGTAGAAATCTGTCTCCAAAAGGTCTTTAAGCTAAAATACACACATATTGACTTGATCATCCTCGTCCACATGTTTACTGTCTTCATGGAACAACTCAGAAGATTCATCATGCATATATTTCTTTTACAAAAAAAAAAAAAAAAAAAAGAGTTCAACTCTTCTCCAATTGTCATCTCTCCTTATTATCTTTTCTATTAATTTACTTTCTATGTAAATCTGGCATCATTTTTGTCATTTGGGTCATCATGTTCACCCAAAGAAAGGCCTGTTGGCAATGTGCCACATGCCTTAGTTACGTGGCTGCTAACTTTATTCTTGGACTCCAGATCTTCCCCATGTTTTTTTTCCAGATAGGTACTTTCTTATGTAGTAGAGTGTCAGGTGACATTTGATTGTAGAGGCCAAGCATTCCAGTGTCATACTAAAGTTTGAAAAAGAAGCATGGATTTGTCTTACACATCTCTCTGTCTGGATAAGAATTAAGAAATGACAACTCACCTTTCCACCTCATCATAAAGGTAAGATGATTTTACAGGTAATGTAACCCCTGATTTTTTGCATCTTAAAGGAGGAAGGTTTATGCAAAAGTTCATATACCTCCAAGAGAAAGAGCTCTTTTATGAGCCAATATGACACATGCCAGAAGTATGCTATGAGGTATTCTTATTATCTTTACCAAACCTTCTTTAACAACAACAACAAAAAAATCTGGAACCAATCTCTTTTATTTCACAGCTGTAAACACTCTACTAAAGCATACGTGAAATAAACTATTTGCAGTAGTCCTTGTTGAGAAACCATGCTTTTTCTTAAGGTTAGGCAGGTTTGGCAGAGAAGGAATATACTTCTAAAGACATTACTGCAACTTAGAAGACTGTCTCAGACTTAATAATAACAATGATAATAAACAATAGTGTTGTTAGTAATATATTTCTAAATGCCATTAATGGTATTTTTAAACAAAAAAAGGCTAGCAATGTAATGTAAATGTGTGCTATGAGGTACATTGGTATGTAGCTGCCAGGCAATCTTAATGAAGGATTTCATTGTTGAAATATGAATTCATTATATTTGATAGTATTATACACATACACTCAGATTTGATGCAGACAACATTCAAGAAGAATTCCAAGCATTGGAATTGGTTGTCATTAACCCTTTGCAAAGCAGAGTTTATAGATAATTATTAAATAATGCTATAGATTATACCTAGTTCTAGAACAGTTACTATAGTGTTATCCTTCACTCATTGTGATGAAAGCACAGTTAAGGTAGAAGAGAAAACATTACTTTCTGTTTTTCTGTAGACCACATAGCTACTTAAGGATGCCTCCATGTACCATTTTCAAACAGCTGAGCACAAAATGTCGTTTACAAATTCTTCCTTTCGGATACACCTGTTCTCCACCTGTTTCCTTAATATTTGTTTCTATAGATTATCCCCCAATGTTCAAAATATTGCCCTCTCAAGGAAGCTTTCATTTGGACACATGAAGATGTATGAATGATCCTCCTACCTTTAGCAGGTAAGCTTGGCAGTCACTGACATAATCATACTCCAATCCATCAAAGGTATAATAATGTCTATCTCCATAAATAGTGCATACAGCAGGACAGGGGTAAGTAGTGCAGTTGAATATCCCTCTCCGACAAACACTGTAAGGAAAATTAACAATCAGTATCTTTTTGTAGCAGGGTCATTTTCTTTTTATTTTCAAGAAAAAGCTTTCTTGGCTTCTTCATTTTAAGTAATACAGAAATTCATGATAGGAAGAAAATTCTCAGACTTTCAAAAACAGATCTATTCTGTGGGTTGCTTCTGAAGTTATTGGTGATGCCATGGCAGAATATAGTTGTGCATTTTGCCATCAACACGTATGCACAATAAAAATGCATAAGAAATGAATGCAAAATTTTAAAATTTTCATGGCTTATGCAAATATTTCCAGCACCGCCTCCAGTATAGATAAGACACCATGACACAACCAGCTTGTTCATAAAACACCTTTTTTTCTTAAGAAAATCTGATAAAAAACCTGTACATACTCAATGCAAAAGACCTTCAGTTGCCACCTGTAAGACTTAATGGTATCAGACAAGTACAGTGTTAGTTTAAGAAATTAATGTTGATGTTTTGTGGGATTATTTTTCCTGTCAGCTACATTCAGTGATTTACATGAATTTGTATGAAGGTAGTACTGACAGCCTCTAGTCTGGCTTGTGTAAATTATAAGCTTAGTTGATTTGACAGTGAGGTTTCGAACTGATTAAAAACTGCCATGCAAACTTTTTTATCACTATTAAATATATACATAACTGAAGACAAATATCTTGTCTAGCAAATTATAATGGATTAAAAATTGGTTTGCATCAATACAAGTCAGGTAAGGGTCCTTAGAAAAGATGCTGGGCACAAGCTTATTTTCCAATTCTAATGGTTTTTTTGTTTCCTTTTTTTCTTTCTGTTGCTCATCTCCTTCTTATGCTGTTGCTCATGCTGACTGGTAACTCACACTACAAAAGAGTTCAGTTTCCAAAGGAGCAGACTATTTACCAATGTCATACTTTTTTTTATTATTATTATTTTTCTCCTTGGTTGTCTTTCATGATATTCTGTTCTCCAAAATGCTAAATGTCTTTTCTTTCAGAGATAAACTGTTATGTATGGAATCAAGCATTTGTTCTTGACTGCTTTTTAACCTGGATATCTTCTTCCTTTTCAGACATGAAGCAGCATTCATCCAACAGACTGCCTACTCTTCCAAGTCCATTAGGGAGCCTAATAGATGACATACCCTGTAACTGTCTAGAAACAAGCACATACATTTTTTTTCTTTTCAATGTACTCAACATGTTTTCTATGTAAGTTTAATTTTGTGGCTAGACATAGAGGATTTGAAAGCATGTAAAATACATGTCACTCACCAGGTATAACATGGTGTATCTATCACTTCCCCTGACAGAAATTCCCTGTCTTTCCAGGTGCATGGACAACTGTCAGGAATATAACATTTCCCCCTGTGTTCAGCCATCCTTCAAAATGAAAGAATTGTTAAGATGAGAGCATAAATCCACAAGTAGATCAACATAACTGAATGTATACTATATCGTCTAAAGCCTGCTAAGGACAACCAGTCTTCCCTCCCCAGCCAAGGACAGGTATTTCAGCAGCAAGAGCTGCCTGAATCGAATGATCTCCACTGGGCACAGCTGGAGACCTTGCAAAGCTCACAGCTGCATCTCTCCTTTACCCTTGAAAGGGGTATGTTGGTGTGGGGCAGCAGCTCCTAACGCAAAAGTGGCATAGTACTCTTCCCTGCAAACTGCAGAGCAGCCGTGTGTTATGCATGCTGCTGAGGCTGCAGCCAGGATGCCCTTCCCTCTCTGCCTCTCCCTCATCCTCCTGTGCCAGGAAGGGCTATGGCAGCTGCTGCAGAGTTAGCAGGACAAAAGAAACACAGTTTAGGAAGAGTGGTGGTAGAGGTTACCTGCCTACTCTAAGGAACTGGAAACAAGTAACAAGGTTAAGACAAAACAGTGGCATTTAATGCAAAAACCAGCAAATCTAATTATATTATGTCATGAATTAGTGGCCCAGAGATGTGTCTAACTCTTTCCTATTTCATCATTTCCACCTGCTTACCAACATTAACTTTTAAAAAAAAAAAATGTTACTGACCCTCCCAGCACTGCTCTTTAGGGGAGCAGTTCTTGCCATTGTCATTGCAAAACACAGCTGAGAGTACAGAGAAATGTGTTTTCAAAGCATGATCCTGAGATGGCTTCACTTGAATTTAAAAGGAATACACAGATTAAAGTTTTCTTCTATAATTACTGTTTGTTGAAGATTAACTGGTTTTAAGTAAAAGAATCAAGTGTTCAGAAAAATTATTAAAACCAGAAAAGCACTAGAAAGGATGGCTTGGGAAGGTCAGAGTCTCTTTCAGTGGAAGTTAAATATCTGCCAAGAATAACACAGATATTGCTGATGCTACATAAAGGCAGGAGAATAACATAGCTCCATGAAGTTCCTTTCCGTACACCTCTTCTGTACTTCTGTAATTCAACTTATCCTTTTGTATCTCCAGCTCAGTATTAGGGTAACTTTCACTGTATCTTTGGGTGATGGATTCACTGCCATGCTCAGCTCATTTCCTCATGAAATTTTGAGCTATGCTGTTCAATTTTTTTATAGCATACCAGAAACATCCAGTTTCTTATTTTTTGTCATCTCTTTACTGACTAAATAACAACCAGCTGACATGCAGAAAATGTGGAACATTTTTACTTTTAAGAGGACTGTTTTTGCATACTAGAGTCCCTCTTGTCATAGTTCCCAAAAGAAAGGCTATCAATGCCAAGCACTAGCTGCTTCACTTTGTGAGCACCATAAGTATCCAGGTTGCTAGAATAAAGCAAGTCTCCAGAATAATTCAATATTCCACACTGTAAGCCTAGGCTATTGGATCAAACAATGGGTAGTGCTAGAAATAAGGTGGGGAAGAGAAACAAAGAGAAGAACAGTCTTTTAAGAGAATAAAAAAATAAATAACAGTAAAACTTGTCATAACAAGTCTCTCATGACGTCCATAGAGATGTAATATCATGAGATACATAATTAACATTTTCCTGTAGAAAAACTAGAACTTCTGAACCCAATTTTTAAGACAACCCTGCTGGCCCCTTCCTAGCTAAAAGCCATACTCACGTCTTGGAACCATGAGCCTGAAAGGCATAATGGCACCAGAAATACAATTTGACACAAATGATGGTACTAACTGCACTAAATTTTATATGTTTATATATAATAGCAAAATAAATGGTTTTTTTCTCTTACTTAACAAAGTAATTCATGTGGTTTATTCAATTATTTGACACAGACTTTGGATTTGGCTTGTCTGTACCCCTTTTATAGGATATCATTCATAAAATAAACTAGTAATACATTCAGTTTGAAAACGGTATAATACTACTTGACTGTCAAAGCAGAGCTTTAGCTGTTTTTTGATTTATATTTATCTCAAATTTTCAAATGAATTTACGTTACAAAGTTGCTCGTTTAAGTTCATACAAATACCATAGTGTTTCAGTAAAAAATTACTTGTTATATGATACTTTATACAAATTCATGCATTTTTGTGTTAGAAATAATTGTTTATTCCTATAGCACTAGTGGTCTTGAAAGCTAACCCCTCAGCTGAGGCAGAGGTTGTAGAGGACTACAGAATACCAGGCAAGAACAACCAGTGAAATCTTAATTATGCCTGAAATCTGTTCTTCACCAGTGCTTAGTCATCTATGAACATCACAAGTTGCTGGAAGGGGAATTCTGGTTATCTCATTATACTCTGTTCTGTCACAACTGGTAAACTGTCAGGGGACCATCGGCTACACAGACACTGAAATAAAATCAACTGGTAAAAAAACATGAAGCACTCCACCTGAGGTCAAATTGCAGCAATTTGCACAACATATTTGAGTCTTCGAATCTGAAAGTGCACACAGCAGGTATCAGGGGAGGGAATGGAAACAGATGGGGAGAGTGGCAGTTGATCCTGACAGAAACTTCACAACAAATGCTTTTAGCTTTTGTACTTTGTTTTGACCCCTGCAAAACTCAGCAGACTGTTTCTGGGCACCGAATCCAAATACGTGAACTGAGAAAACAAAAACTTCAGCTGAGTTCAGAAGAGGAATGAAAGGGAATGAGTTCAGAAGAGAGAATGAAGGGGAAGAGGGCAGGAACCTTCTCCTCCCTGCAGCAGGTTGGGCATCAATACTGTAACCCCGAGAAGTCTGTGTGAGACCATTACTTGGGCAGTAAGCAGGAACACAGATGATTTTACACTACCATTTTTTGCATGTACACATCTGCATTCAAATAAAGCATACTCTGCAAGCAGTGGGAGCCATCTCCAGTCCAGAGTCCCAAATACCAGTCAACTGGACTGGTTTGTGGTAGTTACACTGGTTGTAAGCTGGCTATCTCAGAAGATAGTGGAGTCATGGTCTCAGGGTAGGGAAACTGAGACTCCAACTGAGGAAGCATTATAGCGTGGAGTCTCACACCAGCAGGAAGGAGAAAAGGGCTCTCAGAGACAAAAGGAAGAGTTGGCCTTTTAACTGTGCCTGTATATCTGCAAAAATTTATAGAACAATAGCTTCAAATTAGAGGTGTGATACCACCAGAATTTTAAAAGCACAAAAAATATGCAGAGTTAAACTATTAAAAATATGTATATGGCCAGTGCTCCAGGTCACTCTACCAAAGCTTACCCAGGGGGACAAATGCAGCCACTTGCACAGGGTGGTGAGGGAACACAGGAGAAGTTCATGGCAAGGTTTGCACAAGAGATCCCACAATTCACACCTGCTGATGGTAATCCAGGCACAGGAGATCTGCAGTCATAGTAGATTTTTCCTTCAGGGCATATGTGAACTTGAAATGCAAAATTCAGGTTGAGTTCTTTTACATTTAAGGTTTTCTATTACTTTTTCTTCACAATCTATTCATTTTAATGCACAGTTAACCTACATTATAGTACACATAAGTATACAATCTGAATAAAAGTCTATAACTTCATTTGCATTACAGAGATAGAAAATTAATATATGCTTTAATGTAAAAAAAAATAAAAATAAATAAAAATAAAGAGACCAAAACTTAATATTAAGCACGTGGATGTATGCAGCCATTCTTAAAGATGGAGTAATTATGCCTTAGATAGACAGACACTTTGGAAGAGGCCTAATACACATAATTTTTTAAAAAATTTTCCAAGTCACTTAGTAGAACAATTTGTGCTATAGAAGAAGAATAAACCAAAACACAAGACAACTTGTACTCCTAACCTCCTATTTTAAATATGTCATAGCATTAAGTATCTCATAATGAAAATACATATGGGGAGAAAACCAAATGACTATTCTGTGTCAAAAACTTTCTCTCTCGAACTGTAATATGAAGTGAGACTCTAAATTACCTGAATTTTCTGTAGTGGCTTCAATACATTTCATTGTTCCATTCAAACACTGACTGAAAAAGAAAAGCAGACCCACCTTTATTCAAGGGGAAAATGGTTTGTAGCCACCATGTTAAAAAAGGTAATGTAACTTAACTCAAACAAACAGAAATCAGGAGGAGTAGGAGGATTAAAAACCAAAAGCATGAGTTCCAACAAACATTTTATTGGTGTTGTCTAGCTGCTGATCTTTAATGAGGGCCCAAACTCACAAAGGCATTTATGTACTAGTTAATTGCCTAACTTTCACTGAAATAAAAAAGAACCTGGGTATGGCAGCCTCTGGGGAAGGTAGGTGATTCAGGGTGCTGGCAGTGTAACACAAAAACCTTATCCACCCTGGGGAATATGGAAGAATACAGTATGCAAATCTCCTGTTGCACAAACATTAGGATATATAACCTGATTTTTTTTGTGATAAAATACAAAACTGCAGAAAAACACTTTTGACAATAAATCTAGTCCTCATTTTTTCTTTTCCTTAAAAAAAAAAAATGTGAAAAAAACCCCAAAGCTTTGCAGAGGTATAGCAGTGGCAGAAAAAAGAAGCCCCTTCTCTCACCTCTTGAATTACATGATTACCAAGCTTCAGTTACCACAACTCTAATATACAAGACCTCAGCAAGGATCAACTTTGACACAAAAGTCACAGATGTGATTTTAAATCAGCAGGTTGAGAACATTTCTTGTAAAATGAAGGAGTTTGACCAGGACATCTAGGAGGTTTTCCCACTTGTTTCAGTGAGGTCAGAATTCCATCATGAAATAATAATATAAAATACAAATATAGCTCCCTGCAAGCCTTTGTTTGAAAGACTTTCCAAAATAGAATCACACTGTTTATTCTTTCAAAACCAGCCTCGTATTGCTATCATAATGCCCCCAGGTCTGAGAACAGGACTGCAACACGTCTGTGTGTTTTGAGATATTCTTTAGTCCCTGGTTTACAGAATTTTCCAGGTATCCTGCTGTTAAAACAAGCAGGTACGTAATCCAATTGATATTAGGTTTCCTTTTACTAAGCACGTAACAGAAAGAAAATCTTGATACAATAGACCTCCATTCTATGTGAAAAAATTCTCAAGGCTCTTGAGTAGCATCCAAAGTTTGATACATGAAAAATGTAACTCTTGGTGCTCAAACCTACCAGGAGCCTGTTGGCGTAGGGATGATTTCTCCAGGCTGGAGGGCTTTACCCTTATAGTGACAATGACACGCAGATCTGTTAAAAGAATATTTATGCATGGGATACAAGGCAATATGAAATGGGATTTAAGGGCAATCCATTTATCAAGTTATCAGGATAAGCAGGCCTTATAATTCAATCTTTGTACTTACAATGTACTTTTAAAGACATAAACTAAGGATGACACTGTGACCTTATTAAAGTCAGTAGCAAAATTCCTACTGCCTTCAACAAAGCCAGGATTTTCCTTGATCTCCATATTATTTATTTGCTGTTTCTGTGCATTAGTCTTATAGAAAGGATCTTTTTCTCCCAGCTATGGGAGTAGTACAGCAACAGGTAGTTCCTATTCAAAGTACTGTCAAAATCATGGGACAGAGGAATTATCATATCAAAAATCAAGTCTCTCTGTGATAGGAGCCAGATGGGAAAGAAGTAGCAACAGAAATCCCCAGAAACCATGCAAAATTATGGGCATACCAATTTACCTCACACTCTTGAATGGTTCGAAACAGTCTTTAGCCCTACAGTGTGAATTTTACTAACCTTTCCAAAATATATATTGCAATGAAAAGCAGTAACTCTGTATAATCTTGAAATGTATATAAATACTCATTCCCGTTTTTAATTCAGTACCCAAGCTCAATAACTCCCCATGGTGGTAAGCTATAAAATATTGGTGCACAGTGTATAAAACTTATTTCCTTTGACCATTTCCTTCCATTTAACTGAAGGAGTTTGCATTGTGAGACAGAAAAAAGACACTCCTAAACACTCTCTCCATATTATCCCTGACTTTATGAACTACATATAAATCTACTACGTAGATTGATTCTCGGTTTTTTAAGTGTTACGATTTTCATGTGAAAATGCTTTCCCATAAATTAAAAATGTTTCATCAACTTTCTCTAGAGCAGTGTGACATATCTTTTCTGAAGTGCAGTAGATGGCTGTGCACACAGTAGATGAGGCCCTCCTATTGATTAGTACAAAAGAACATGAAATACATACTCTTTGCAATCCTATTTAGGCTGTCTACATCTTGAGGAAAACAGCAGAAAAACTACTTTAAATTTTGTTAGAATAGAGGAAAATATGCCTCTGCATATATTCTATTTTGTTATGACTTACATTGATACACAAAAGTTGACCGTCTCTTCAAAATATTTCCCATCAGGACAATTACATCCTTCTGCACAGTCATCCCCACAGATAGTTGCCATAGAAAGTGAAGCACAGGAGTGTTTACAGAAAGAAGAGCACTGATGATAAAGCATACCACTGTGACACATCACAGCTGGAGGAGAGAGAGAGAGAAGGGAGAACAAGATACTCTTAAAATGTGAAAAATGGAAAACAAAGCAGTGTATTATGAGAGTGCAAAACAGAAAAGCAAAATGGTCTCTTGCTGCACTGAAGTGTGTTAAAATGCATGTGAAAAATATGTTATTTTACTGATTTCTTAAGTTAGTCATGTTTAGAATCAGGTAAGTTTATGTTATGTTATGCTATGTTATGTTTATTCCATCCAAGTCTATTTTGTAAGCAATAGGTGTCTATTCTTTATATACATAAAGTGTGTGTGAGAGGTGGGTGTGTCTACCTAGTAACTTAGGCTTCCGAGAGAGGAAGAACGGTCCAGTTAAGGTCGAGGCTTTACTCTATGGTATAGAAATGCCCAATTTAAATCATTGCTATGTCCTACATGGCAAATCATTGCCCATTCTGCCCTGCCCAACCTGGCTTGCCTCCCCTTAGGGAACTGCCCTGCCTCTGCCACTCCCTGACTGCTTCAGACTAATAGGGGCTTCCATATGACTTAGGGGTACAAAGTCAGAAATTTGAATTCTCTCTGTAGCCAACAGAAAGGGACAGGTACCCCCTGTGGGGCAGTTCAGCTTCCCCAACTCAGATACCTAACATAAAGGCTATTAACCTTCTCCCCTGAGTATGTCATTATTCCATAGCACAATTCTAGTTTCCAGGGGAAAAAAAAAAACAAAACAAACAAAACAACAACAACAAAACAAAACCACAATCACTGAATTTAGTGGAATGAATATTTGTAGAATTTTACACATTTCTCAGAGATAGTCCATTCTGAAAACATTACTCACCACAGTAAGAAACATGAGATCTGAAGTCAACGATGACCCCGTGCTTGCCACAGACATAAGCATAGTGTGCCAGAGCATTACACAAACAGCTGCTCCCGCATTTGCACGCCTCGAAGCGACATAGCTGGTAATATAATCCTGGACTGATGTAGGCATGGCAAGGAGCAAAAGCTTCTTGGTTGATGATATCACAGTGAGATGCATACCCAGCTAAGAGAAGGTGACATTGGTTTAACCAGAACCATTTTAATATAACAGTTAGTCAAATGAATACTTTAGAATATTAAAACCAAACACAGACAGTGTACAACAAAACTTGTATATGTCTTCCTGCAAAGTTCTATAGATTAAAATGCATATTGTAAGCAGTTCTCTCAACAATAAACTCCAGTTTAGATAAAAATAACTATATAAAACCAGTTATGCCTGCCTCTAGTAGTGCAGGAAACTTAAATGGCAAAATAATACATTTCAAGAGTTAGTTAGAAGAGTCCTCCAAAGCTTGGAATATGTTTTTTCCTACTTTATGCTTCATTAGCTTTGAAATCATCAATAGCCATACACTTGGCATGTGGACTCAGGGAGCATTACAAAGTGGGGCTCAAGGTCATGAAATTCCCAAGTTGTCCATACACCTTCTAGCACCAACAGACCCTCCACCTGCCACCACAAGTAGTGGAATATCTCAGGAACACCACAGTGTGCATTGTATTTAAGCCAATTTTGCTGGTAAAAGAGCACTACCCTTTATCGTCCCTGTTCATTCCCACACACACACAGTGACACAAGGATTTATGGAGTCCCTTAGTAAACTAAATTCAAGCAGTGAACTTGACTTGGTTGAAAAGCAACCTGACAAAATAAGTAAACAAATAAACAATAATTTCTTTTTCAGTTTCAGCAAATTAAGAACATCATGGACTTGGAAAAATGCATGTGCTGCTCAGCAGAGGTGAAAATGTGGGGCCAAACCTCTTAATCAGGGACTGCTTCTTCAAGCGATGATTACAGGGTCACAGGAAAATTCAGACTGGAATTAACCCCAAAAGGCCACGTAGTCCACCCTCCTGTGCTAAGCAGTTTACATTTATGTCAGCTCCATCCTCACTGAGAAAGCACAGAACTGAAGGTGAGGCATGAAGCATCTTGGAGAGAGCTAACTTGGCTGAGATGTACTGCTTTAGAAGACAGACATTGCTGAAGGCATAAAAAGTCTTAGAATACCCCAGATTCTTAAAGGTTTATGGTTATTCTAAGCTTGTTCCTCCAGGCTCTAAATATGGCCATATCCCACATCCTTAGTGAGGCCTTATGTCTGAAACATTAAAAACATTAGACTGAATTCTGTCAGAATTGGCAACTGCTGTCAGCCCATTGTCTTCATTAATTGAAAAAAAATAGCAAAATGGAAAGGAGGAGACAGTGAAAGTTCAACACAAGACATGGGCATGTTAACAAGCCAAAATTAAATCTTTACTCAGGAATTTGAACAAACCCATGAATCTCAGATTGCTTGCATCAGTTTGTGTCAGAAGCCATAGATGGAGGACAAGGAAACTGTCCTAGGTTCAGCTAGGATACAGTTAATTTTCACAAGAAGCTGGGAGAGAAGCCAACCAAACCAGGCAGTGGGATATTTAATACCACACTGACATCATGCTCACTATAAGGGGAGAGTTGACTGGGGGCAGACACTGGGTTTTGGGCATGGGTGATCAGTTTGCAGGGCTAGGCACTCTGGGCCATGAGTGCTGAGTTGTATATTATTCACTTTATATAAATTTTCATTAGTATTATTGTTATTGTTGTTGTTTCTCTTCTTTTTGTGCTGTTCAACACAGAGGGTCTTGCCTTTTTCTCCCAATTCTTCTTCCCATCCCACTGGGATGGGGGTTGGAGAGGGGGTCCTTAGTTGCTGGCTGGGCCTAAACCACAATAGAAGCTTTCAATGAAGCAAACATTGAGAAGCCAGAGACAAGACTTCTGATCTGAACAGTCTCTTGGCATTGTCTCCTGTACTTTCTTTGTCAATATACAAACATGCATCTTGACTGGCATAATTTACAGGACTACAGATGGTATTCTGCGTAGCACTCTGCATGTATATTTGCCCTGGTTTTGGTTAGAACAGAGCAAATTCTGTTCAGTGATTTTACTTTTCAGCTAATTCTCTTCTAACTAACTGCACTTTCTGAAGCTAACAGCATATTTTCACAGTGTTTGCTTCTAGCAGCGATTATCACTTAACGTTTACAGTTACTACCAAAGACTGGTGTGCAGAAAGGCTCTTGCTTATGCTTTTCTTCTGTGAAGACCAAGGTCATTGCTAAATCTTGTGTGCCATACTGGGGGTGCAGAAAGTAAAGGGCTGCATGTCTGGGGAAAAGCAGACAGGACAGGTGGCCCTAAACTGACCAGGGATGTATTCCATGCCATATACATCATATTCAGTATAAAGCTGAGGAATCATGAGGGTCAAGCGCTCTTCTTCAATGGCTGGTATCCAAGGGGGACTCTATCTGTTCTGCCTTCAATCCTGATCCATGTGTTCCTGGATCCAGCTCCTGAATCTGGTTCCTGTCTGCTACTGACTCTAGTCTGGAACTTTCCCAGTACCTGTTCCACAACATCAGTGGTGACAGTGATGTAGTTGCCAGCAGGAGGGTTGGGTTCAGTATTGGTTTTGTATATATTTGTATATGTTCCATTTTAATATTATTTTCATTAAAGCTTTTTTAGTTTTCTTTTCCAATCCATAAGTCTCTCTCTCTTCCCCTTTGGGAAGGGAGAGGAGTTGACAGAGAGTGTCTGTCATTTGTCTAGTGGCTGTCCCAGCTCTAAACTTTTACAATGTTAGACAGTAGAATTTAGGACTCATGGCCAGTACACCCAGCATTAAATGATCAACTAGCCTTTATTTATAAAGGACTTAGTTCATTTTAGATGATAAATGTATAGAAATAATGGTCTTTGCCAAAAAAGAAAAAGGAAAGAAAGAGTGCACATCTAAAAATAAAGCTGAAATGCATGTATGTGTTACTCATTCACAGAGAAAACAAGAAGTGTCCCATAATAATAAGATACAGCAAATTCCAGACTCCTATGTGAAAACATACCATTTTGCTGATTAACATTGCAGGGATCAACCAGAGGAATATTGATAGGCACAGAACAAGCTGAGGAAACCTTCCATGCATTGGCATGAAGTTGTGGAGTCCCTTCTATCATTCCTGCTGGAGAACTGAAGAGGAAAAGATTAACATTGCAAGTGTCCTCCTGACCTTATGGACTACATGGGTGAGGACACAAGTACCTCAAAAAGCCTTAGATGCTGTCACATTCAATATTCAACATGTCAAAAGAATTTCCATCTATCTGTGAGGTGTAAAAGAAGAGAGGGCATATAAAGCTTTTTCCTCAATGTTTTACTTATGCAAAAATATTCCTCCACTGGAAGTCTGCCCTCACTTATGCTTAAGTACTCAGAAATCAGTTGGAGAAGGCATTAATGGGAGAAGAAATTGGCTTCTATTCAAGTACAAATATTCAGTGAATGTTAAAAAATTGACCTGTTAGCTCATTCCAGTGTTCTAGAGAAGGAGGCTGTTTGCATTTGGTGCTGTTTTTTACCAAGTATTTAAAAGGCATTTATTATTGCTAGAAAATGTTTGTGATATATATAACGAGGAATTTTGGAGGAAATTAAGTAAAAGAATAAGAAAAGTGTGCCTTTCTGATTAAACTATTCCTGTGTTTCAGAATTACATTTTTTCCATTAAAACTTGATGTTTGAAAAAGAATCAAGGAATAGTGTTAATCAGGTTAAGATGATACTAGCATTATCATCCACTCTGTCAGTGCTCCCTCCTCAGGAGGGAGGAAAAAAATATTCAATTTTATGATATTCAATCAATTTTATCATCCAACAACATCTACAAATAATATGGTAGTTTACTAGAATTACTTAGCTAAATGTCTTAAAGTGACTTAGCTAAATTTATGAGTTTCAGCTTCGAAGAAGTGACTAATGTTTTAATTAAGAAATTTTATATTGGTTAGTTTGATAATGTATAAGCACATTAATGAAATTAAATAATCAGATGATTAAATTCAACAAAACTTTTCACTTGCTAGTAAACACAAGCTAAATGTACAATATGCAACTTACAGAAAATCATCTCTTAAATTCCCATTGTAAGTTCCACATAGTCCTAATGTTCTTCTCTTCCAGCTGACATCAACTTGAACATAGATCCTCTCTCCATCTTTAGCAAACAGTATCTTCAAACCAAAACTAGTTTTCAGTTGAACAAACAAAGAAGATATATTCTGAATTTCAATAGCCCCTGCACATAGCAAAACAAAAAGAAAAAAAAAAGTCACTGAAATCCAACTTCCAGGTTGTATTGGCTCACTCCTTAAACAAAATAGATTTTAAAAACTCAGCAGTAAAATGAGAAACCATGCACAACCTCACCTGCAGCCAAATAACCTCACCCATTTTCATTTCTGAACTTATGAGACTACATACCTTCATTAGCCATACAAATCAGGAAGCACAACTACTGTCAACAGTAAAAAAATCTTTCTGTGCCTATGAGTTATCCAGAAACCATTCTCACATTTCTTTTTTGTTTGGGTTTTTTCTGTTGTTTTTCCCCAGAAAAAAAAACAATGCAACAGCATGCCTCTGGCAATGAGAAGACAAGACAAGAAACCACTTGTTTCTTAGTCTCTAGGGATGTGATAAGATTAATTAAGAGATGTTTGTAAAGGGTATTGCAATCTTGAGATAGGAGGTTCTCTCTTACTACTATTGATATAACATAAGTATAGCTCCTTCCTTAGGCTGTATGTGAACTAAGGCCCTATCAGATTCCCAGCTTTCCTTCCCAGCAAATCCATTATGTGAGGAAATGGAAATTTCACAGTGACAGCATTCATTTGCTACACACTGCTGGGCTACTACTTGCAGCTGCAGGCTTAAAGCACATCTACCTGTCCTGGTTTGGGTGAAAATAGGAATAATTCTGTGCAGTGATTTTACTTTTCAGTTCAGTATTTCTAATTAACAGCACTTTCTGAAGTTAGAAGCATGTTTTTTCAGTGTCTGCTGTCAGCAGTGATAACAGCCCATGTTTAGAGTTACTACCAAGAACTGGTATGCAGACCAAGGCCACT